>KK113299.1:18358-73151 GCA_000611955.2 Stegodyphus mimosarum | reverse complement strand
CAGTTTAAATTTATGCAGCCATTCAGTTGAAAAACAAGTTTCCTTCACATTCAATCGGAATTCGGTTTGACTTCTCGATCAACATGGAGCCATTGACTGGAATATTGGATGCACAATACTGAATGAAAAATTTTAGTAAAATGGCTTTGACTCAGGCATCTTTCCATTTTAGACACGTAATTCCTTTGAAGCGGACTTTCTATAAATTTCTGCTCTTTCTTCAACTTTTTTGCTATCATAAACAACAGCGTTTTGTTTTGTCACAGGAATATCCAATTTCTTTGCTACTTCAACTTTAGTCAAACCAGTATTCTTATCAAATATTTTTAAGATTTGAATTTTATCCTTTAATGAGAGTGCCTTTCGCTTTTGTGACATTTTATATCAGTTAATTCTGCTGCACTTAGATGACGTCAGAAGAAAACCGTATGTATTTTTCCTGTCAAATATCCCCTCTATTCATAAACTTGTTTTCAACTCCTGTACCAGACTGTGTTGTCGCATATATCTGTTTTCTTGTCCTATCCCATTTCTTGGGAAAATGCTTGAACGATGAGACTTCAATATGTAAAATCAATGCTATAAGACAAATCAAAACGATGTATAACAGAATTTATGCGACATATAAAAGAACGTATAAACGAGAAACGTATAAACGGTGCTCCACTATAATTCGAATAATTTACGGCTTCTTGTTTTAATTAAAACACTAAAAACTAATAGATTCTTCTCCGAGTTACGTAATATACGAATAAGAAATATATTTTATTAGTTATAACATTGCTGTAAATGCCTATGGAATTATCAACTGTTTATTTTATAAATTAAATAAAATGAAGCTTAAAATTATTAAAAATGCAATTATTATTAATAAATCTCTCAGTATCTTAACTCTTGGTACTTCGACAGATAAATTAAAGATGTCATGAAATCGACTGACAACACTTTTCAAATTAGTATTTGTCAGATTACGCGAAAGTTAAATGAGGATTACATATTTCTTGCTCTAATAATGCTTAATGTACCGCAACGTTTTCGAAAAATTTTGAAAAAGCTCTTCTAAAGACGTTCCTAACATCAAAAGTTTAATTTTAAGTCACTTATTAATAAATTATTTACGATTGCGCTAATTAAAAATTTAGTACAGACTAAGTTTTAATCAAGCTGGTTGTTAATTTCGTATTCACTTTACAAAAAAAAAGTATAAGACAAATCTGCAATATAAACATCATTTCATACAAAATCATTGCTTACCTTCAGTGACTTCAGTTTGCTTAAATCGGTATGAAGTACTATTCTGAAAATTCCATTCCGTGATGTTAAATGTTGTGGAAGAGAGAGAAGGGAATCTCTTGGAAAACAGATCCGTTAGGCACGTACTTAGAATAGTCCTTCCTTTCCGTAAGAATCGTAATTGGGACATCATAACTTAAAAATCATTAGCCCGGTTCTGAAAGTTTTGCTGCGGGGGAAAAAGAGTATTATCTGTAGTTAAATATTTTGTTTTCATATGCATTTTTTTACTGTATACAATGGAAAATAGAAGTCTTTATATCCACGGTATTTATTAAAAACACTAATATAATTAAATTATCAATGTTCAACGTAATACTAGTTTCTTAATTGCACTTACGACAACGCTTAACGTAATAATTCATTCGGAGAGTGCATAGTCACTCAGGCATGGCCGATCAAACGTCATCGTCGCCTCGGAGCTCCGTTCCACCCTGAAGTGTACTCATCTCACATCTTCAGAATTGATGCTCTTCAGAAATGTTTCCTCAGTCGCTTGTCACCGATGTGGAAGCTCTTATCAACTATCGACATGTCTCTCTTTCCTTTCAGGCATTCAAGCACTTGTGTTACACCATCTTGCACACATTTTTATGAACTTCATCTTGTCATGAATGCTGTAAAAGCTTGATCCCCAATAAGTTCAGCAGAATAGCACTTGCTTCCTTGTCATGCATCGGTTTTCCATACACTTTTTCAATGGCTTCAGTGTTGCCTTTAACCATCTAAGCAAACTGCAGCGTGCAGCGATTCAGGGAAAATATAGCCTTGTATACATTTTTCGACGACATCATTTCTTCTCTGTTGCAAAGTGCTTTAGAGCCTTTTGGCTCGAGATTATACCTCCATATTATTCGTACAACATTTCGATTTTAATAACGATTTCAGCATCCAAAAGATTATTATTTATTATTAATGAAGTGCATACATGAATATTACAATTTCTTACTGAAATGAGATTTATGCGACATATAAAAGAACGTATAAACGAGAAACGTATAAACGGTGCTCCACTATAATTCGTATATTTTACGGCTTTTTGTTTTAATTAAAACACTAAAAACTAATAGATTCTTCTCCGAGGTACGTAATATACGAATAAGAAATATATTTTATTAGTTATAATATTGCTGTAAATGCCTATGGAATTATCAACTGTTTATTTCATAAGTTTAACAGAGAGGACCCAAGGTTTTCAAAGCAGAGTGATTTTATTGCTTCGTGTATGCTAATACTATATGTTAATGATGAATATATGTTAATAATGAATTCAGTTGAAGCAGTAATAACAAACGGTCTCATTACAATCTTTTATAATAAAAGTAGTTATGCAGATGAAACTTCGAAAGCATGAAACAAAATTAATTTTTCGTAAATTTTAAGACAATCGCAACTAATTTTAATGTACCGAAATGTGTGCCGAAAGTCATCGGATTGCAGTAAGCAGATTTCTTAGTGGCGCTCACATCTAAGTAAAAGATATAATACTCTTAGCTGGACTCTCCGTGTGAAGAGTTGAGTTACGGCAAAATCGCTACTGATAGAATTAACCGAGTTTCACTCGAGATATTAGTGATGTCTGTGAGGAGGATGTAACGAAATTTGGTATTCGTGAGATACAGAAGCTGAAAATAGAATCGAGTACTTTTATCCACAGCATAGCGTCAGTTTCAGTGCATCATCTAGCCTTATAAACATGTTCATTGATCTGATGAGTTACGTTTCCATTTGATACAACCTAATGGCCGGGTTCGGATATGTAGTAAACCGCATGAGACTTCGGATCCAAATTCCAACAAGACATTGTGCAAACTACAGGCGATTCCAAAATAGTGAGAGATTTCCTTTGGTTAAACTAAACCTCTGGTTAAACAGAATTTGACAGAAATGCTTTATATTCAACTGCCTGGTTAACATTTAAAGCCCTCTATGATTTTCATGTACCCTTATGACGATGGAATGTTCCAAGATAATAATGCGCCATGTCATCGGATACAAAATTTTCACGATTGGAATAGAAGCACTGTGGATAGTTCCAACGTTCGATTTATCTACGTAAATCGCGACGAAGCGCAGAATTTATGAATATGATGGACAAAGCCATTCTTGCTACGATACAGCAACTTCCACAAACATGCAAGTAATGTGGCTATTGAGATAGTATGCTAAGAAACTGTCTGAGGGCTTCCATTAGTTAATTGATTTCATGCCCTACTGATGTGCTGCAATTTCATGCCCTACTGATGTGCTGCATTCAGATTCCGTGATTTTTGGCATGTCAGTAGAAAGTAAACTCCGACTGAAAAGTTTCTAGCTTTACCCAAAACCTACGGAATGCTTTAATCAAAAACAACACCCAAAAAGGCAACACATAATCATGGCCGATCGCTGACTGACAAAATAAACTATTGCAATAGACCTAGGCATTTCTCAGATGTGCCTACGTGAGCTTTCCCACGAAGAGGCTGTTGCGGATGCTGGAAATGATTGGTTATATACACAGTGAAAACTTGTTTTTAACGTTAGGTTTGTAAAACTACAGCACCGCTGAGAAAAGTGTATTCAGAGACAAAGTGGACTATAAAGTAGGCATATAATATGTCAGCTCGCTACTATATTCCCTTCCCTGTCAGGCCAGAAACTTTCTAACCATACATGACTGAAATGTGTATACTACACGTTTTATCAACATACGACGTGTCTTATATCTTAAAATAAAATAGTAATTGTTTATGAATGAAAAATTCTTTTCTGTGTTTCCTTGTAAAAGCGGCCACCACGCAACCTCTTGCCATTCTTGAGATTTGTACGATATGCTAGATTGAGCAATTTAGTTTTTAAGAGATTTTTCTCCTTTCTTACCGCGTGCCTTCGTGAAATAGCAGAATTACATGCAGCGAGCATAGAGAAGCCAGTAGCTTGAGTCCCCGCAAGGGCATTGTTGATTTTTCATACCATTCTGCTTCGAAATAAATCTAATGACTGTATAACTGAAGCCCGGACAAAGATCTGGCAGTCGCTAATTTGTAAATATCAGGGCTTCGTGACTGGAATCCCTCTTTTCTAGTCGGTCTTTAAGTAATGGAAAATATAAAGAACTTTCTTCTTCCTTAACTCATGACTTCGTGGTATAAATGGAAGCCCACCCGGTTGGCTTTGGGAACTCTGATGATTGAAATAAATCCTCTGACATAAATCCAGTGACTCTACAAGTTTGTCAGTTAAGCGGGTGACTGCTTTAACAAGTAAATATCTTCTTTTATTATATATATATATATATATGCCTTAAATTAAGCAAGATATCTTATTATAGTAATGTAATATTACAGCATATGTTTATAATTAAACCCGCGAGAAGATATCTAAGCATTTCAACCAATTCATAGGTTTCCTTCCAAATCTAATAACGAGAATTTTCAAATATGAGTTTTGGATGCGACGTTATTGTGATGGCACTACACACTTTCTTTTCACTAAAATCAAGATTACTACGAGGATGTTTTAATATAATGCAATTAATCCATGTAGTGAATTTTTATTTAAATTATTCATAAAGAAAATAAAAAGTTTTATACAGTCTGCAGGAATAGTACATTATTAATAATTAATGAAAAATTCCTATCTCATTTGCAGAGGCCTATCAGCGTTCGTTCTAGGTTTGCATCTTGACAGATGGATTAACTTTTTACGATGTGAAAAGAATTTGAATTCATTTCTTAGAGAATTCTCCACGAAGTTAACGCAGTTATTATCCACAGATTTTACCTTGATCAGCTCAATCTCATTATCGTATATATTTTGAATTTCTATTTTCCTTTCGATGAAAAATAATAATAAAAAATTGCTCCACAGCTACTTTTCCCTTCAAGTTTTTAATAACATCGTGCATAACTAAAACAATTTTTAGGGAAGTACCATGCTTTTCGTTATTATATAATTTTTCACCACCATCATGTATAACACAATCTATCTTTCAAAAAAAACTCCTACGCTTTTCCATATTCCATCAACTTATGTGTATCCATTTACAGTATATGGTTACTTAATTACCATTAGACCCAATAAATTATCTGCTGGGGTGATAAATGGAACACTGAAAGACTTTCCTTGAGTAGGTCAGGACAGTGATCACCTTTGGTGGTGTTTTAAGTATATTGTTACTTTGAAGAATAATATGTTTTATATTAAATTGTTCTTACTTAACATTATACTGTTTATTATTCTCACTTCTTAAACTAAACAATTGCAATAATATTTATTATTCACAGTTACAGCTATTTACTAATATTTATGAAATTAAACAGCATAAACATTTGCCGAAGTTTATTACTTATATTATCTGAAACAGAAAACTATATGAATAATAAATGTTATTACAATTACTTCGTTTAAGCTAGGTATCCTGAAATTTTACTACATTTTTCTTCTATGGAATTTACGCATGCTCAACCTTTCCCAAGCAAATATCATATTATTACTTCCACTGCAAATCTACTTTGTCGCATATCCTAGACATCGGATAAGAAAACCCTCTACGGATGATTTTACAAATCGGGAAGGTCGTCCACTGAAAGCTGCATGTAAGTTTCTTGATCTGATATCATTAACATCATTATTCAGCCATAACAAATCGACAACGAAAATACCTTTTGTATATGTCGTCATATTATTCTGCAAAATCACGTCCAAATTTCGCTTCCATTATAAATCTCGGATAAATTTTTCTTCCTCTCAGCTACGCGAAGGATTCTTTAAACATTAGGCCCAAATAAAACTTCTCTTATTTATTTATTTATTTTTTATCTGAAAGGTTTCAGATTTTAACACTCACTCAAAAGGGTTTATTAAGGTCTTTTACGCTCTCGTTGACTCGCAGTCTACCAGTCTGCCGTTACACTCACTCCTACTCAACCATTTTTTTTTAGTCCAAAGGGGCTTTGTCGCTGAAGGACTATTGTTTTCGTTTTGCGATTTTCGGTCGGAAACATTAAAAGTCTGTATCACTTTTCAAACTGTTGCCACAAAATATTGCAGCCCTGTATTATATTTAAAGAAATTAAATAATGAAGGAAGTGCATAAATGTATGTATGTTTCTCTCATTGTGATAAAACGACGGTACCTAAAGCCATCGAATTTTGAATGCCGTCATCCTACTGCGAATATAGGCATCTGGAAGCCCAAATTTGAAATTTGGAATTTGTTTTATTAACGATTTCATATTTTGTAAAACTTTAACGAATTTTTTATTAACAAACTCAAGGATTTCAATGCGGGCAATGGCAACGTTGTACAGAAAAAAACATTTTTATCTGTAGCGCGTTAAAATCTGAAAGGTTTCAGATTTTAATTTTTTTTATTTAAATTTTTATTTTGTGTGTGTGTGTGTGTGGCTTTTTAGCTTTATTATTAAGCCTCATTTTCTTTGCAGTTTCACCGTACACAATTCAGCAGCAAAATTACAAACATTTTAAAAGCAAATCATAGCAGTATACGTTTAGAACTCGCGATGCAGCGTTAAGTGTTGGCAATTCCCCTGCCCCCAGTTCATCATATCAATGTTCAGTTTTCTTACTAAGATAGCTTTATAAAACTTTTTTTTACTTTTTGTTATTAACATCTTGTGTGCATACTTTATCTATTAAATATCACGTTCTTGGCGATTACGCCATATAAAATTCGATTCAACAGCAAAATCACAAAACATTTAAAAACAGCATATCTTTAGAATTTCCGATAAACAGTCTTACGCGCTGGAGATAAAAATGCTTTGTTCCGCATAGCGTTGCTTCTGTTTGCTTTGAAATCGTTGAGTTCGTTGATCAAAAATTCATTAAAGGTTTGCAGAATATAAAATAGGTAATAAAACAAATTCAAAATTTAAAATTTGGACTTCCGGCTGCTCAAGTTCTGGCGGAGAATTACGAAATTCAAAATTTGATGGCTCTAGATACCATTGTTTTTTCACTATGCGAAAAACAGACGTATATTTATACAGATTCTTCATTATTTAATTTCTTTAAATATAATACAGGGCGATAATATTTGGTGGCAACAGTTTGAAAAATGATACGCCTTTACTATAAAATGCCGCTTCAATATTAATATCCCGTTCGGTATACTTGTGACGCCGATTTTCACCTTCTCGAAATCATTCTTACACTCAGGCCTGGCTTCAGCCATAGGCGACAAAGGTATCTGCCTAGGCGCCAGTCTACGGAGAGGAAAGCCAAGTTCTTATCACAAGCAGCAATATCTCGATAGAGTATTGAAATGCTACATTGTCTCCTTAAACCCGAGATTCATTGTCGTTAAGCATGCTTTAAAATAACGTCTATACATCTGGCTTGAAGTATGGGGTGTGCTAAATAATGTTAATTGAATACTGAAATTATTTACTGTTTTAGAGACGGGATTGATTCTTATATTTTACCTTTATAATTTTACTAGTCTAGGTTTTTGAATATTTTATTCCTATTATCAGGATTTTTTTTAATTTGGCAATCGATTTTTAGTTTCCCAATCTAGAAAATTGCAACTGTGCTTTTGAATTTACTTGCCATTCATGTTGCAATAATTATTTTGCTTTTGTATAACTGGCTTTCAAAACCCATTAGAATTTTACAAAAGAAAGCACTTCCTTCCTTGAAGCAACATTCTGGGCAGTTTTATGCTGTGAGCGTACTCTGGGCATTTACTTATGATGTTGAAGAACTGGATAGGAACTCATTAGCAGAAAACTGCAAAACGTTTTTTACATTTAACACTAACGGCACCTGAGGAAATAATAAGTAGCCATCAGTCTAATAATAATAATTAAGATTGTACAATATAGACTTATTCTGGAATGGCACACAGATTTGCTTTCTATATTTAAGAATTCTTCAATTCATTTACATTTATACATTTTTCATTATATCACTTATATATTCTTTACTAAATTAAATTAGTTACTCTTCTGCTGCTAGGACCCAAGTCAGATATGTATGCATGTACTCATGTATGTGTGGGTATACGTGTTCAGGTTTACATGAATAGATGTACGTATGACTATATATGTGTGTATATTACAATAGAAGAGAAACACGCCAATGTGACAATCAAATTCGCTGAAACAACCTTGTATTTGGCGTACATTTACAAAAAAACACTCAATCGATTTCGAGGGCAGCTACAGGTCCCTCCTCATCAGGAGAACAAAATATCTAGAAAGGGAAAGAAAGCTGAGTAACGACTTTATATACTCTCGGGAAGAACCACGCGCGAGGAGGCAACGCCATCTATCGGCAAAAACAAAGCCGTTACTCAGCTTTCTTTCCCTTTCTAGATATTTTGTTCTCCTGATGAGGAGGGACCTGTAGCTGCCCTCGAAATCGATTGAGTGTTTTTTTGTAAATATCCGCCAAATACAAGGTTGTTTAAGCGAATCTGAATGTGTGTATGAATGTGTGTATGAATGTTATGGTGAAACACCGAAATCTGGAGAATGTCGACTTTCAGCGGTGAATGTCAACATTCACATAGTCGCTTGGCGTATGTCCGAAATATTTTCCAAATACTCTTATTTCTGACTTACGCCGGTGAATGTCGACATTCACCATGTACTAATGGTGAATGTTGAATATATGAGAATATTATATTTTCTTCTTCGTAATTCAGTCGCGAAAAAACACACAAGTACTTAAAACACACAATACATTCAAAATGAGAAAGGAAAATAATAGAAGTTAAAAAACTTACTTAATTATACAGTACGTAGTAAATGAGAAAATAAAATGATAGTAATAAAAAACTTACTAAATTATGTGATTCAAATCTGATTAATTGCAACAACTTAAACTATTAGGAGACTTTGAATTGCACAAGAGGCCCTTGCTTTTACAACTGCATTTATAGGAAACAACCAGTCGCCTCTCTTTTCGACCTACACCAGAGCATACCTGTGATTGTCGACATACACCCGTGAGGGTCCGATTGTACAAGAATGCAATGTTATATTCGATCTTTCACCGACGTATTTGGTGAATGTTGACATTCTCCGGTGAAAGTCGACATTCTCCAATTTCGGTCTTTCACAGTAACATGTACACATATATGCACATACGTAAATACACACATGCAAACAAACATACATTTCTAAATCTGGGCCCAATAACAGAACAGTACCTTAAACTCTTCATAACAAATTTAGTCTTTCGCTATATGGATATTTTTGTTCATTTTCTGTATCATTAGCTGCAGAAACAGAAATTTTTCTGAACATTGTGGAATTTTAATTTTCATGCTTTACAT
Organism: Stegodyphus mimosarum; assembly: GCA_000611955.2. NCBI lineage: Eukaryota > Metazoa > Arthropoda > Arachnida > Araneae > Eresidae > Stegodyphus > Stegodyphus mimosarum. The sequence continues at coordinate 63,568 of KK113299.1, read as the reverse complement.
TTCTATACTTATCTCATATACTATAAAACAGTATAAAGGAGCCACAAGGATTTGACGAAATACGAATGTACTATATTAGATGTATACATTCCGTTACGTTCGCCATTATCGCTGCGTCTTTCTTCTACCGTCTATCTTCAGTTGGTTGCTTCATGTAGCGATGCAGGACAGAAATGTCTATAGATGGAGACAAGATATAATACATAAAAATAAAAAAAATTTCACATAAACTGGAAGGCTATGTACGCAATATTTCCAACCATTTGCTTTGCATAAAATGAGTATGAGGATGACGTCAAAATCATGCTATATGCGCAGATTCAACTGCGATTTTGGACAGAGCAGATGCGAAAGCACATTTAAGCTTATATAGAAATATATATAGGAAAATTTTGGTTATCGCTGAGCATGAAAGTCGCAAAAGGGCGAAGATCGTGGTCCTCTTGAAAAATCTAGTAGCTGAAAAGTTCCAGCGGTTCATTATATTACATTCTTGTGCTTCCTGATAGAAGCGTTTATTGAGTTTTCTGAGAAACTTAGCCAACGGTTCGACCTTGAGGTCGTCGTGAAGGCATTTCTAACGTACATAGGAATGGGCATTTGTAATGATGCAAAGGTATCTGCTCTGTACCACTTGAAGCTTTTAAGATCCCTATCGGGGATAGTTCTCCACGCCGGAAAAGCGTAAGTCATGAATAGTCTGATAAAGCAGAGGTAAATAAGCCTCTGCTTGTTCAGGTCCAGTGAAGAGTATTTTCCAATAACTGGGTATATGATGATTTTAAGTGCCCAGTCACGCACATTATTAGCATGATGTGTCTAAGTAAGGTGTTCATTAAATAAATACACTCACGTTTGTGAAAATTGCAACACCAAGAAGGAATCGTCATAATTGAATGCAATTTAATACACAGTTGAGTGGTAGTGGTACAAATAAATGATTAAATGTTCAAAGCAAACAAACAAGAACAAGAGATCAGAATCAGTATTTTGTGTGGCCACCACGCGCCGCAATAAGTGCTGCTACACGATGTGGCATGGAGTCAAACAAAGTTTGAATGTCTGACTGAGGAAAAGCATTCCATATCGTTTGTACGCGTACCCAAAGTTCGTCTGCAGACGCAACAGGACGAGGATCACGAGCAAGACGCCGACCAATGACATCCCACACATGTTCAATTGGCGACATATCCGGGGAACACGCAGGCCAAGGAAGAAGCTGTACCTGCTGCGCTGCAAAGAAGGATTTAACAATCCGAGCAGTATGAGGGCGGGCATTGTCCTGTTGAAATACAGCGCCTGGCAAGCTTTGAAGGAAGGGAACAGCTTCGGGCTGTAGAACTTCACGGATATACCGGTTGCTGTTCAGATTGCCCACAATTCGTAGCAATTGAGATCGTCTATGATATGCTATGGCGCCCCAGACCATAACTCCGGGTGTTCGTCCACTGTGGCGTTCGATAATGCACTCCGGAAGGTGGCGTTCACCGGCATAGCGTCTGACACGAATGCGGCCATCATGGTACCACAAATTAAAGCGGGATTCGTCAGAAAACACGACATGCTGCCAATCAGCACGCCAGTCTCTATGCTGATTGGCCCATTGTAGCCGCAGGCGGCGATGGTCGTGCGTTAGGGGGATCCTGTATAAAGGAGTCCGTGCGCGCAGTCCACACTGCAGCAGACGTCTACGAATTGATGAAGCACACAATGAAACACCTGTAGCTATTGACCACAGTGCTGCCAATTGTCTAGAGGAAGCTGTACGGTCCGTCCGCGCCATGCGGACCAGGTGTCTATCATCGCGAGCTGACGTCACATTTCGGGGTCCACTCCCGGATTTCCGAGTTGTCCGACACTTGTCCGTCCACTGCTTCCAAACGCGCATCACTGTGCTGCTGTTACGCTGCACACGAGAGGCTACTGCACGATGCGACAATCCAGCTTCACGAAGGCCGATGATTCTCCCTCGTTCAAACTCTGTAAGTTGTTCAAATCTCGCTCTCTTTCGTCGACGAGGCATAAGTACAGATTGAGTTAACGTTTACCACTAGCAGATAACCACCGATAACCATACACGCCTCGCTACAGCCGTCTATTTATTCGGATCCATCAGCCGTTCAGAGGGCGCTGCTCAGCATACGCATGCGCTACGGATTTGCAATTCTAATCATTTGCATATCGTGCGCTACTGTGCATTTGCTGAAAATTTCAGCTCACTCGCGTTAGTCCTTCATGGTGTTGCAATTTTCACAAACGTGAGTGTAGATGTATATACGTATATATGTATATTTAAATATAGGCAACCTAGATATAGGTACCGTATACTTAAATATTTACCATTTCATATTTTTCTTTGCTACTAAAAAAGGTAATGTTACACGAGAGCACTGTAAACTTCTTACATGGTAGATTTCAAACTGAAAGAAAAAAAAAAGAAATAGCTATATAGTGCTAAAACTCTTACTTATTCAAAATACTTTACATTACATTCGCTGATTTTAAATACTCTAATTATGAAGCATTACAGAGGGGGCCACCTATTAGGTGCTTCCATAATGAGATGGTCACCAATTCCGGCCCTTGTAGTGGCACAAAGTTAATGGCTATTAAATAAAGCCTCCGGCTACTTAAAAAGAAAAAAAAAGATTCCAAGGGTTTTTTTCAAAACAATTCGTGGCATTTTTTTGCTTTAAACTTAAGTTTTGACGCATGAGCTTGTAAAATTCATAAGCAATGGAAGAAAGTGCGGTAAAATTTCTGCAGGAATACAGAATATTGTTGAAAATTTTCTAAAGGGAAGAACAGCAAGGAAATGCGTTTCCTAGATAGCCACTATTTCCAAAATTTCAGCAAAGCGGAATCTTCGAAATTCTCTGATTTTTGTTCAACAAAAACAGATAGCTGTGTACTTCGGAAGAATAATAGCGAAAACAAAATTACAGAAAGATTTGAAGAAGAATGTGTTTTGTTTTTTAACGTATCATGTAATACTTATTTAACATTTCAAATTTGTATTTTAAATTGATGAAGTGCCGCCCAACCGGAGTGGTTAGAGACGCTGAATGCCGTACAGAAGGGCCTTGGTTCGAATCCGGAGGAGGCAGGGATGTTTGTAAATGTATAATCCGCGCAGCATGGGGGCACGCTAAATATGCGGGAGCCGAAAGTCCTCTCGAGAGGTTGATGGTAGGGGAAGAGGGTGGCAGACTCTCGAACCTGTTCGCCAGGGATGCTATTCCTCAAAATTGAAGAAGGCGAAGCTGAGCTAAAATAGAGCTGCCACATATATGGTGCTCAAGGCTCTTGCCAACGACAGGCGTATCTGACTCCTCGCCACGATGATTATTGCGGGCTTGTGCTGACCTTTGTTAGACAAGTAAGATTGGTAACAACAACAAATTGCCAAAGCATGTTTCCTTTTCATATTTTGATAATGGTTACCAACTTACCATAAATATCGATAATTTGGGAATCTTTCCACAAAACCAACTTGCACCCAAAATATCAGGATCCTTTTTTTATAAAACTTGTTGAAAGAAACAAGGTCTTATTTGTATTAAGCACAAGAAGACGACGAAAAGATCCATCCAGAAAAAACATTTTGCCGGCATTTAAACTTGAATTCGAGGTTTTAACTCCTGGACCATTGATTAAGGAGCTCTTTTTTATTAAAGCAGACAATTGGGATTTGGCTATAATTAAAATTTGCACGGTACAAATTGGGCGATTACTGTGTTTGCTTGTTACGCTAATAAGCGCTGTGGCGTTATAAGAGACTATATTGAAAGATTTTTTATTTATCCTATAGTTATAATGACATACTATTTCTACCAACAATAAAAGTTTTGCATTTTTTCTGTTCTCTTCGTAATAATACATCCTAACGTATAAAGAAAAAATATACAGTGTCTCACAAAAGTGATGGGACACTTGTGCTTTACAAAAGGAAACTGTGGTAAAATAAATTAAGAAAACATGTAAAAATTTTTTGTGGGTGTGTTTCATACTTAAATTTAGTAACAATTATTACATAACATACATTTTCTCAAAATATTAATTTAATAAAAATACAATTGTTTAGAACGGAGCAAAAAATGGCTCACATAAGGTGATGGGACACTTACTTTTCCACCAAATATTTATCCAAAAATTTTACTTTTTAAAAGGTTTTAATATTTTATTGGATTTCCTTTTACTTTTAAAACATGATTTAATCTTCTTGGGATGGATTCGAATAATTTTTTTGTGATTTCTGGAGTGATTTTACCCCATTCTTCTTGAAGCACCGATTTTAATTGTTGTTTTGAAGAAATGGTGTGTTTGCGAATTCTTGATTCCAATTCTTGCCAAATATTCTCTATGAGATTTAAGTCTGGAGATTGTGGTGGTGTTTTTATTATTTCAGGACAGTTATACAGCAGCCAGAGTCTAACGTTCAAAGCAGTGTGCTTGGGGTCATTGTCCTGGTAGAATTTAAAATCGTTATGAAGGTTCAATTTTCGTGCTGAAGATTTCAAATTTTGATTTAATATGCCAATATACTTGTACTGATCCATTATACTGTCAATAAAAACAAGATTACCAACTCCAGCGGACGACATACACCCCCATACCATAACTCCTCCTCCACCATGTTTTACTGTTGGCACCAAGTTCTGTTTGCGAAATTTTTCCCTGGGTTTTCTCCACACCAAGATTCTACCGTCAGAACCAAATATATTAAATTTACTCTCATCAGCAAATATAACTTCATTCCAGTAATCAAAATTCTTATTTATGTTGGATTTTGCGAAAGCCAGTCTGAGTTTTCTATTCTTTTCACTTACGAAGAATTTTTTCCTGGCTGCTCTACCGTGATATCCAGTAGATCGAATTACTCTTCTAATAGTCTCAGGATTAAAAATTACTCCATATAATGCTCGTAAATCAGCAGCAACTTTAGGAGCACTCATTCTTGGATTTTTTTTAATATTTCGAACGATAATTCGCTTTATTCCATTGGATAGATGGTCGGCCAGGTCTTCTTTTATCCTGAATCATATGGTTCTTTTTATATCGTTTAATGGTATTGAAAACTGTTGAATGACTCAAGTTAACCGTTTCAGTAGTTTCTCTAATAGATTTTCCACGTTCAATATGCAAATTAATAACTAATTTTCGAATTTCAGGCAAAGTTTCTTTTCGTTTAGCATTCATGGCTGCACAGAGCTAAAAAACACAAAAATTCCAAAACAAACTGGAAAGACATAATGCAGACAATTTTATAAATTATTGCCAATTGCTTTTGAGTAAAAATAAAAGCCCCAAAAAATATTTTTAGACGATTTTTGTTGCATAGTCTAATGGTGTCCCATCACTTATGTGAGCCATTTTTTGCTCCGTTCTAAACAATTGTATTTTTACTAAATTAATATTTTAATATTTTGAGAAAATGTATGTTATGTAATAATTGTTACTAAATTTAAGTACGAAACACACCCACAAAAAATTTTTACATGTTTTTTTAATTTATTTTATTACGGTTTCCTTTTGTAAAGCACAAGTGTCCCATCACTTTTGTGAGACACTGTACCTTCTAGAAGAAAAATTTTTAGATCACTACAGCATTTGTAGGCCACCAGAATTAGGTTGCTGTACCGAAGCCCTATCCCAGATTAAAATGCGAAGAGTAATTAAAGACATATAGCCTAATCCTCAGTTGGGATTACATAATCGGATTTGGCGCTTTTTGGCGACGTTTTCCTATACAAGTAACAATTTTTTTTTCATTCATTATTGAAGAAGCTATCATGTTCTATGGATCGTCATCTTCATCACTATCTAACTATATTTTGCCAAAAGTTGCCAAATTTGTAACACCAATCGGAGTTATATCAACATACTATACAGGAAATGTTGAAAATTAAAATTTTTTTATGAATTCATTGTAAATTCATTAGAAAAGTAACAATCAAAATAAATCATATTCAAATGCAAGGGAACATAAATAAAAATAATACGAATTTTATATTAGAAACGTAATATTAATTTTACTGTCATAAAACATTAGAAAATAACTTTGCAATAGTAATTAGTTTCTAGCAGATTAAGCATAAAGTTCAACTAAACTTCAAACACAATTTCTTACGGAAAATAATTTTAAAAAAAAATCGCTTACGTTTTTCTAAAATATATGCAGTATTACGGCCGTAAAATGTGATTCGAGCTTTCATTTACGTTAACATATTCCCCAGAAGCGCAAAATTGCATGGCATGTTAGAAAAATAAATTGTACTTCCTAATAAAGCAGCTACAGCAGTTTCCGTTGCCAGAATCAGCTAAAGTAATCGCCAAATCTGTAACATTAACTTTAAAATATCGCCAAAGGCTTGTTCCGTAGCCGACTTAAAGAGGAAGTATTAAATAAATATACTTTTAAAATTTTTCTATTATTTGGCTTCCTATTTCCAGGCAACAGATAAAAGTCTTGCTACTAACTTTCAGATAAAGAACATTGACGTCTGCTATTTTATCACTTAGTAAGGTTTGTATGCACGTTCCTCTTTAGAGTACACGTAGTGATTGTGCAAAGGTCACGAGAAATTGTGCTTCTTGAGACACGTGGTTGCGTTAAAGATATTTTTCAAATGATGCTATACTGATATCTGAGTTTATACAAGATTGTTTCTCAATAAACAGCGTCAAGTAATGTTTCACAGTCTTTGCCCATTGAGAAGAAAAAGAAAAAAAAAATCTGAAAGGTTTCAGGTTTTACATTACGGCCAAAGGGGCGCTTTTTTAACGTTTTCTGTGTTACATTTTTTTATTAAAAATCATATTCTTCGCACTTAAACCATAAAATTCAATCAAAGGTAATATCGCAAAATGATTTTAAAATGAGCACATTTTTAGAATTTTCGATATACAGTCTCGCGCGCTGGAGATAATTTTTTTTCCCGTAGAGTGTTGCCATTGCTCGCCTTGAAATGGTTGAGTTTCTTAAATCCAAATTCGTTAAAGTGTTACAAAATATTAAATCGATCATAAAAAAAATTCAAAATTCCAAATTAGGGCTTCCAGATGCCTATATTCGGTGGAAGATTACGTTATTCAAAATTTGATCGCTTTAGGTACCGTCGTTTTGTCACAATGCGAGAAACATACATACATTTATGCAGATTCTTCATTATTTAATTTCTTTAACTATAGTACAGGCTTTAACATTTGGTGGCAGCAGTTTGAAAAGTGAACCGAGATTTAAAGTTTTCAACGCAAAATACACAAACAAAAACAAAATTAATAGCCCTTCTGGGCAAACGTCCTTTGGATTAACAATAATTTAAACTATAATCCGAAAATTTCAGATTACAGTTTCACATTTCGAAGGCTTTAACCCTTAAAATTTCAAAAAACGTTTAAAACTTTAATAACCTAAAAATCACAAATGTTTAAAAACTTCTAATTTAAGCTTCATATGCGGGTTCCATATCAACGCCTAAAGCAGTTTTAAGTTACAAGCTTACTAGTTTGAGAATTATTCCTCCGGAGATTCAAAATATGAATCATAAAATGGTATATTTAAAACAAATTAGCAAACAATGGCAACGCCGAAGGGCAAAAGGGAGAACTTGCTATGATATTTTGTAATATCGTTACGTGGAGACTATGGGTTCGTTTACTACCAAAAACATTTAGTTATTCAAGACGTAATTTTTAATTTATTTTCTTGGGTCGCTTGTGCACGAGACTTGCAATAAATATTTCTTTCAATTAGTAATAATTTTTATTTTGTCAGTAACTGAAAGCAATAAATACTTTCAAAGAGTTTTCTAAGTAGTAATAAATATACTACTACTATTACTAACAATAATAATTATAATAATTTTTTAAAAAATTAGCATTTTGAAAACTGCAGGTTCAGTTCTCTTTAGCAGCGATTTAGCACTCAATAAATGAAAATTACCTGTGATTGCTAATTAATGAAAAAACACCAGGGGCCGAGCGATAAAGTTACTGAATACTGGTAGTTTGGTCTGAGGTTCGAATCTCGCAAACGGGCTGGCTGCTTAAGCTTTTCGGGGTTTGCCCCCCTGTGTAATGTCTATACTAGCCAGTTTTCGTATGGAAGTCCTCCATGCAGGCATCCCTCACTTTAGGCAGATAGCCATCGAATGCTTTGCCGTAATCAAATAAATCAATCCAGCTAATAGAAGCAAATCTTTATTGTTGGATGAAATTAAAACTCAAATCAATAAAAGTTTAATACTTGAAGCACTGGTGCTTCTGCATTTCTTTTCTGAACATCAAATCTGTGGAAGTAGGTTGGAAGCAGTGGAATGATTATTCATTCTTAAAAAATGACTTTTGGATTGAATAATTTGATTAGCAAGCATGTGAGTGAGACTAAAGAGATGTACATATGTAATAAGCTTTTATAAAATTAATGACTTAAAAATAAAAAAATAAGCTATCGTATATTTTCATGGGAACAAGAGATTAAATAATTCTCTTTGTAAAATTCCCTTACAGCTTTATGTCACGAATAATAAAAGCATTGGCACCTTATTACATTTTCAAGAGTATAAGGCATTAACTTTCGTCTTCTTCTTTTATCATTTATGATATGAATTTTTATGACATAAGATCAAAAGCCGTAGGTGTCTAATTGCACTGAGAAATACAAGCAGATAACTATAATTTTATAACGGCGCCCACTTTTTTATGATTTTGTGGTATAAATTTGTAGATGAATTTTGTACAGAGAATTGTTTAATCTCTTTTTCCTACATTTTTCTATTTTTAGTTCATTACTTCTTTAAATAAAATCCAGTTTTATGGAAACTTTTGACTTCACTTAGCACAGGAAAACAAAAGAACGTTCAGTACATTTGTATTAAATTACAGACACGTATTGAACATTCTCTTTTTTGTTTCTAACATTTCCTTCTGCTTACCAACCCCTATTCCCCACCTTTCTTTTCACTCTTATTCTGGTTGTAATTAGCAGCTGATTTTAATAGGAACAAACAAACCCCCCCCAAAAAAATCTGAAAGCCTTTCAGATTTTACGTTACGCCAAAAGAGGCGCTTTTTTAGCGTTTTGTAGATTACCTTTATTTATTAAATATCATGTTCTTCACACTTAAAACATAAAATTCAGTTCAACAACAATGCCGCAAAATATTTTAAAATGAGCATAGTTTTAAAATTTCCGATGCACAGTCTCGCACGCTGGAGATGATTTTTTTTTCGTACAGTATTGCCATTGCTCGCTTTGAAATCGTTGAATTTTTTAATCAAAAATTCGTTAAAGTTTTGCAAAATATGAAATGGATAATAAAACAAACTCCAAATTCCAAATTTGGGGCTTCCAGATACGATATTCGGATGGAAACGTACGTTATTCAAAATTGGATGGCTCTAGGTACCGTTGTTTTATCACAATGCAAGAAGCATACTATAAGGTATTTTTACCGCTTTCTTCGCATGCCTTCGTGGTGTAATGGTCAGCACGCTCGGCGCGTAACCGAGAAGTCCGTGGTTTGGTTCCCGGCGACGGCGTTGTTCATTTTTCATGTCTTCTGCTTCCAAAAAAAAAAAAACTAATGTCTCTACACTGACGCCCGAACTAAAAAGGTGGTGGATGATGATTCTCCACCAACGGGATTTGGCTATTGGGACCCCTAATCTCCAGTCGCCCTTTAAAAGGGGAGTATATAAGGTATTTTTCCCGCCTTCTTCGCATGTTTTCGTGGTGAGCACGCTCGAAGCATAACCGAGAGGTCCGTGCTTGGATTCCCGGCGAAGGCATTGCTCATTTTTCATCACACTGCTTCCGAAATAACCTAATGTCTCTATAAACATACACACATTTATGAAGATTCTTCTTTAACTAATTTCTTTAAATATAATACAGGGCTCTAATATTTGGTGGCAACAGTTTGAAAAGTCAACCGACATTTATGGTGAACCAACGTAAAATGCCAAAACGAAATTAATAGTCCTTAAGGGCAAATTGCTCCTTTGCACTAAAAACAAATAAAAATCTGAAAGATTTCAGATTGCATTCTTACAATTACGATAGCTTCTTATAATACAAAAAATAAAATCGAAATTTACAGCTGTGCGTTATACGCCGAATGTAAAAGTAAAGAAAAGATAAACATACAAAGATTAGATTTGTACATGTAACTAAATGAGGTTTATTTAAAAGGAATGGTGTATCTTATGAACTTAAAAATTTTCATTATCAGAAAACATGAAAAGTTCGTCATTACTTCCATTATATCTTCAGGCACATCATCGAATTTTATTTCATTTGGCCTCCTTTTGTAAACTCCTTCACGTTCTAACATCTACGTATTCCACTGTCGTTTTTAATTTTCTTTGACTGGTTTATTGATGCACACATCTGAACTAATGACGTTATTCTGCCTGGAATATCTGAAATTTTCTGTATTTCACACTTCCAATAATTTTATCGTATTATCTCTTACGGATGGGATCTTGAACATGCCCCAAACAAAATGACTCTCTGGATTCTTTAAAGGCAGCAGGAGGCTTTTGCCAAGCATTTTTTATCCACAGTTTCACGCCATTTTCGTCCATTGATCCTTTCTCTTGACCATGAATGGAAACACCATTTGGGAAATTGCATTTCCGCATCGTTTTGTTTTAAAAATATCCATAGGTTTTAATTTTGTAGCTTACTGTGAGGTGAGAATTTTTGTAATATGTTGTTTTCCATGCAACCCGTTTTCGTTCCTTTCACATCAATTTATCTTTCGTATTTAATCACTGAGGGCGTTTTAAAAGCAGCGTGTGAATATCATCAGCGCGCTTTCGCTCGCCGCAGTGGTTGCATTAGGTAGATCTTTACTATACTGAGTAGATATTAATTTGCACTTTTATACAAAGATATACACTTAATACAAAGAAATTTATACAAAATTTTACGTAGTTAACCATTTTATTCTGAATCTGTTACTTTGATAAATAACAATACTTTGGTACATAAATTTTACTGTAACTCGCGTTCTAATTAAAACTTGATTTCAAGCAAATATATTTTGCAACTAAGAGAAAACAGACTTTTATTTATTGTGAATCTTTTACTTTACACTTAAACAAACTGAATATGATAATTCTTTTCATACTTTATTATTAGCCCAAAGGGCGTTAGCCTAGAAGGCCTATTAATTTCGTTTTGGTATTTTTTGTTCAACATTTTAAATGGCGGTTCACTTTTTCAAATTGTTGCCACCAAATATTATCACTCTATGTTATATTTAAAGAAATTAAATAATAAAGAATCTTCATAAATATATGTCTGTTTGTCGCATTGTGATAAAACAACAGTATCTAACGCCATCAGATTTTGAATAACGTAATCTTCCACCGAATACAAGCATCTGGAAGCCCTGATTTGGAATTTGAAATTTCTTTTATTATCGATTTCATATTTTGTAACACTTTAACGAATTTTTTATTAAGAAATTCAACGATTTCAAAGCGAACAATGGCAAAACTGTACGAAAAAGGAAAAACATCTTTATCTCCAGCGCGCGAGACTGTGTAACTTAAATTCTAATGATATGCTCCTTTTAAAATTATTTTGCAATATTGCTGTTGAACTGAAATGTGCAAAGAACATTCAATAAATAAAAGTAACATACAAAAGATTAAAAAAAGTCCTTTTGGGCGTAATGTAAAATCTGAAAGCTTTTAGATTTCTTTAAAATTTTTTATTGCTAATAATTTTACTTTTATTACCTCATGATTAGAACAGTAGTTGGTAATTAATGCAATAATCGAGATCTGAAGTAATTTAATTTGACATTGAAGAATGTAAAAGTTAATATAGTTTGGTGTTTAAAGTACAAAGCTTAAATTTAATTGGCTATTAAAACTACACATTCTTCTCTTATTTTGATGGATTTTAATCTTCGTACTTCTGGCAATCTGAACTTAAAGAAACAAATGGAAATTAAAATTGAATCATAAGGTTTATTAAAAGCTACGGCTCGTAGTACAACATAACAAATTCCAGCCACTGCTATTTTCGTAGTTTCAGTAACTCAGCTATTAAAATAAATACACATAAGCTAACCTTCAAGAGCTAAACTAACTTTGCTGTAGCTAACGTGGATGCTAACACTTCGCGATAACAAATATAAAAATTCACTCACCAAAAATGGGGGTCGGTTATAGATGGGCGTCCTAACGAGTAAACAGAGTTCTAAGCCGGTTACCACAGCTTACTCTCTAAGCCACAGATTCTTTTGCTGTTTAACCCAATTTGCATTTTGTTGATGACGACGGAAGAAACAAAAGACAGAGAATAGAATTAACGTCAAAATAACGTAACGTATTAACTAAAAATAGACCTTTCAAGAGACACTATGAGAAAGATAGAAATACAAGTTAACGTATTTTTGTAAAATATCATCTGATGGCAGCGGATAATTCCTAATGCAATTCTCAACAGCTGGGATTGTCATTTGACATCTGGCGTGCAGAGCAGTTCTTGATCAAATGAACATTTTCTTCAAAAACAAGCGGAAAAATTTTGCTCTCCCACCCTTCAAAAGTCATAAATACATGATCTATACAACGTCGATTAAACTGAATCTTTTCGACCCCTGAATCGAATGAAGTTTTAAAAAACTATATTTATTATTATAGTATTGTTTTATAGGTACAGAAAAATACCGTTACATACGATGAGTACATTTTCTTGAGCTTTTTATTTTTTTGAAATTCGAAAATTCTTCAATAAATAATTAATTTATTTTCCAGTTTTGAGGTTCCGTTCTGCAAATCTCCAAGGTTTGAGACTCCAGAAAGCAATTTAATTAAAGAAAGATTCGCTTAACAAAGAAGAGGGGAGCTGAATGAGACAAAAAGTAGTTGTGGAAAAAGGATAACGATATGAAAAATGGAAAACGAAAGTACTGAGCTACTTAATATCTATCTATCTCTCTATATTTATATATATAACATGATGACTTGGAGTAAGCTGCAAAGGACTGACGGTGCGTGATACCTTGGAGAGACTTTACTGCGTATCTAGAAAAATGACACTCGAAGGAGGGATTTGTAAACAGACGTAGCCGAACTGAATATAATTTTTATTTGTCGATACGAACTAATTATTGAAAACATATTTTTTGTCACACATGTTCGTTGGCGCAATACGCACCCCACAATTTTATACAGAATATTACATTTTAGATAACGGCTTAAGTAGCAGCACAGCAGAGCAAAGAAAGCGAAGTAGTGTCTTGTCAGCTAGAGAGCTGAAGTGCGTAATAATCCAGTATGGAGGGATGTTTCGGTTTAGGTTAGAAAGGTTTCAGTTCTCAAAATTTTGAGCACAAGTTCCTAAATAGCTATATCATTAGCGTTATCCAATCCATGTGACATAGATTAATCTAGAAATGGCGCAGTTCAAAAGAGTTATTACTACTTTTAAAATACAGAGAGGAACTAAGAGGCTATTAACTAAATTTAATTGTATTCGTAGAGCTGATTTACATATTTTTTATTTTAAATATATGCATGCAATGTAGATTTTCATACATTATTGATGTTGGGCAGTTGGGTAGAACAGAAATGAGACACAATTCGGAATATAAAATGATACGCTTATTTTTCCATCCATCTCCCAAGTGTTCCACCTGTACATCCAGCAGAAGCCCTATTTATAGATAGATATGTGATTGTCATCCAATCAGCGGTGTTAATTGTGATCACGAGATGATGCTTTTTTTTTATCAGAGTCATCATAAGGACTTAATATAATATGGCAGATTTATGAGTTTGGCGGTTTGGGTTGACGCTAACAGATTAATATAGTGTATAAGGAAGAAAGGATTTCGCCAAAAAATAGGAATAGCGATGCAGTTTTTGTAGAGAATCGCCAACATATTGTTTAGGAATAAAATTAAAATTTAATTTAATTAATTTATTTAAAAATATCATTACAGATTATCCCTCCCCTCCCCCATCTGAAAAGGTCTGAAGTCGCGGCCATCGACCCAAGACAGTCCAGATGTTCACACAGTGAGAACAGGAAATTTAGTTTCTTAGGAAATTAAATGAGTAGGAAAACTGATTGGATTTGCTGAACAAATAATTACTTAAAATACGTAAAATTAGAATAGAAGAGAAGAGAAACATGCTTAGTGACAGTCAAAATCGCTGAAACAACCTTGTATTTGGCGTACATTTATTAAAACACTCAGTCGATTTCGAAGGCAGCTACAGGTCCCTCCTCATCAGGAGAACGAAATTTCTAGAAAGGGAAAGTCGTCTAGTCTAGTCGGGAACGCTATTGCCGGGATACCGCATAATACGAGGTTTATCCGGCTCACTAAAAATCCGCAGAGATCTGCACCAAACATAATTTTCCTGACAGGTGCATAGAAAGGGAAAGCAACCTCAGTAACGGCTTTTATACCCTCTAGTAGTACCATGCGCGAGGAGGCAACGCCATCTATCAGCAAAAATAATAACCAAGAATTATGTTAATAGAGTTTTAAAAGCGTTAGGAAGGACTGGATTGAACTTAAAATCATTCCCTAAACATGCTAAATATTTGTGAATATGAAAAGTCTCAAGAAAATCCAATTCACCAACGGAAGAAGCTTTTTGAATAATTTTTGCAGATCCAAAGTCAAAATTATGATTAAATTTCCAACTATGATACGCTATGGAAGGCTTGTTAATTTCGACCTTTCGAACATAAGAATAAAACATAACTAAACATTTCGGACATAAGAACATAATACATAAAATTATGTAAGCATTTGAAAATATAATTAATACAGTATATAAAATACGATAAATGATTAATGAAATTATAATATAGTAACTAAGTGAAGGGAAAATAAAGTACTAATAACATATGGCTAGTTAGCTGCGCGGCAATAGAAACAGGAACATAACTGAAATTAAAAATTTATGCCTTAGGCATGTCAGTCACATATGCCTAAAGCATAAATCTCTTCTAAGGCATTTCGAAGGCATTTTTCTGCCTAAGGCATTTCTTTGGTCTCTGGAGAACTCCGAATCATTTAATTAGCGCTAGAAATGTTGATTGACATTGGCACATGACATATTTGGGTTTTTATATAACAATACTTGAGTTCTTATACACGTATTGAAAACACACATTTTGTTAAATTTTTAACATATTTTGACATTCGCTTTTTTATCTTATTTATGAAAATAAAACAAAATATACGAAACACTTTTTCAACACTTAACATGTTAGTTATATTAAATGTTATCAGAAAAAATTTTAACTTCGAACATCCATGCCAGCTTTCTGTACCCGATGCTGCAAAAACATAAAATGAAACACAGAACTTTCAACAACTGAAATTTAACTTTTTCAGTTGTTGCCACAGTTTACAACACAAACATTTGAAAGCATAAAATCAAGGAAGGTGAGGGTATAGTACACTACTCGTAATATAGCCTCAGTTGACCGTTTTCCGTACAGGATCCAACCTGAAACTCAAGTTTGAATGAGCCGCACTAAAGGAAAAGAGGCAGACAAGCTTCTCAGACATTAGGAGGGGAGACAACTGTTCAAGAGAGACGATAGGATAGAAACTATAAGAAAGATTATTGATAGCTGAATGATTTATAAATTTTGTTGATTTATTCATGATGTAACTTAAATTTCTTTGGTGGATAATAGAACCTTAATTTTGACGCATGTACAATCTCATTTGGTTTATTCCTGTGAAAAGTTTCCTTGTCTATTTCATAGTTAAATTCAGGTCATTTATTTACAACCTGATAAGGACCTGAATAGGGTGAGGTCAATTTTCTAGTATTTGCATATTCGAATTCCTCGTAAATTACGAAGTCTCCGGGTTGAAATTTAGATTTCGTAAAAATCTGGTGTGATATCTTGTTTTATTCTTTTGGTGGTATTCGATACTTCTTTTCTTTGCTAAAGTCCTTGCTTCATTTACGGAAGGGCAGGTATTTTGATCAGCTGGAGATTCAAAATGGAGGTTACCAAATAGTAAGTATGCACGGGTGTTAGTATGAGGGGAGTTGTCATATTCGATAACAACTTGCTCTAGCACTTTAGTCCATGGTACTTTTTTAGAAGAAGAATTTACTTAACATTTTAGTCGACTTACTAGTGACTGATTTACTTTTTCTACTTTTCCATTAGTCTGGGGATGATGAACTGCATTCTTGGCACTGAGAATTTTTTCTGGGACTTAAATATTTGTTTTAGACTCCTTGTTCAACTTTTGGGATGACAGCTGAAGCAAGTGCAGGAGAATCAGGCAGGAGAAGGGTTAAAGAACCTTTTATTAAGCTCTTAAAAATTCACAATGCAGCGACTTGTCGCTAACAAACTACGCCTCGCTTGGACGGTAATAAGCTAACAAGAACTAAATTAAAAATTCAGAGATATTCAAACAGTAGAGTTTTTCTACCAGGGCTCATATAATCCTGTTACCCCAAATCCGCTTTGAAGTCTCGTGCCAGCAAAGTAATAGCTGTTATGCCCCTTTAACCGGCAATAAGCTCACGCTACAAAGCACAATTCTTGCCCATACTCTCTAACTTTCCCTTCTAGATCTAAGTATTTAAACCTTTTCTCCTAAATGAAAAATTTACATTCCTTTACGCGCGCTACCAAATTTAAATATTCTGGCATTGACAATTAGATGAAATGAAGGCTTATAGGAAAGTACGCATAGAATTAAACTTAACTGCTTAGTTAAGATGAATATAAATCCCTACAAGACAGGTTTCTGAAGTTACACTTTTAGAGGGAAAAGCCCAGAGATGGGGTCAGAGGGTGCGTTGATCGTCATTCAGGATTTTAATTCCATAGGAAAGCCGTCTATCAGATCCTTCAAGATCATTTCACTAGTTAGATTCAATTTTTTACCAATAGCTAATTTTTTGCGAAAATATTGCGTTCTGTTCTCTTTATCATTGTACTTGAAATTGGGAAAACCGCCAAACGTAATTAAAGTGGGATTGAAAAAATTTTCTTGTAAGATTTGGACTAATTTCACATATTTAGTAATACGATGGCAGTTTTTACATATACGCTAAGTGTATTACGTCTTAAATATTGAGATAGATTGTTAAGCTCCCACGTTTAATCTTTATTCGAAATGAGTTTTGTTAAAATACTCAAACCATGAGTTTATATCCATATCGTTCTACGTGTCAAAGGGAATTATAATTATTTCGGGTTCAGTACTCATTGCCCTTAATGAATCGTCAGGATCAGAAATATTTTCGTAAGCTATTATTCTCTTGATAATACTTTTATAAATAAAACTAAACCAAAATAATACTCTTTAAAAATTTTCAAAAGAATATTAAAACCAAAATAATACCCTTTAAATACCAAATTTAAAATACTTTTTATACCAAAATCATATTTTTTTTTAATTTTTCAAATAATTTTTTTAATTTTTCATATTTTTTTTTGCAATTATTAAATCAGTAATTGCAATTCAAGAATCACTACTCTTTTTATTAATTGTGACGAGAAAACGAGAGAGGAAACCGGCACGAAAATACACATATTTGCACACTTGGAAAACATGATAATCACCACACAAGTATACAGCTCTCGAGAAAACACTGAGCGACGCAAACGTAGCGAGGAAGACCCCAGCTTCAAAACTAGGTCAACAGTAAAAGCACATGTATTGAAGGAAAAGCTGTTATTCTTGAGTTTTCGATGTAAACACAGATGATTCTCTGGAAGTGAAAAAAACCGAACATACAAGTCGCATGCTGGGGAATTCTTTTAAAGTCCGTAACATTTTAATCTTCGCGTTATTTTCTTTCCTCGATAATCCCTTTGAAGGTGGAATCCTATCGGGTTTCTGTAATATAGATTCTCATAATATTATTGATCTTGGGCAGTCGGGGGAACACAAATGAGACAAAATCTCGAATATAAAATGATACGTTTATTTTAGCACCCATCTCCCAAAAGAGATGCACCTGTACAAAACGACTAAGCACCTGTACAAAACGATTAAGCACCTGTACAAAACGACTAAGACTGCGACTCGATAATATACCGAACTATTCCTGATAGCAATTTTGCCGGTTCCTGTAATGAAGTCCAGAAGAACATGATGTAAAAGTTCCGGATGTGGGAATCTCAGAAGAGAAATCGCAGGCAAAGGAAAAGGAAGAAAAAGCGGGAGCCCTAAAAGTCAAAAAGTCAAAAGAGAGAATCTGAGAAATATCGTCAGAGTAGGACGAATGTCGAAACAGAATATCAGATAAAGATTTCCAAATACAAAATACTAGTTACAGAAATCAAGATACAAGGTACAATCAATACTACGTGCAAAATACAACAAACAATAAAAGTTATACATATACATGATGTGATGCAAAAATTTCAGAAAAAAATAAGTAAAACTCTTACACGTGCAGAAAAGATATCAATACAACTACAAGCATCAATAAGAACTGAATCTGATAAGTATCGAAGTGGAGGCAACCATCACTGAGGAGCTCGAGTAACAACATTTTGATCGCCATCGATAATAGTATGTGCTGTAAGAGGCCTAATTGCTTTGTCTTCATGGAGAATCTCATAATTAAATGCTTGAGAGTAGTTCGCAAAGTCGCAGGAGATAGCTTAGTAAAGAATTTCTCATTTGTTCTAATGAATTCAGCAATAGTTTGAATTTTTAAATCCCTCTGAAGAAGCTCATTTCGGACAAGGTTGGCGGCATCAGTAATGATTCGCAAAAATTTGTTTTGTACCACTTTAAGCTGATCAAGTTTATTGTTTGTAGCAGTGTTCCATGAAGGAGCAGTATAACACAGGATAGGCGTAATACACGTAGTGTAATTTTACAGCAATATTAACTATCTAATCAAAATGCATTGAGAACCAAAACTAACTAAGTCTGAATTAAGGTTTCACCCTGAACATAACGCACTTGCTTTCAACGCTTTGACCTAGCTGGACTGCTGTCTGTCTCCTCCTTCTATCTTACCAAAAATTAATCTAAAATGTAAGCTTTTTGGAATAGGAACATTTAAATGTGCCAACTTGATTGCGGTCACTAGGCGGATATTGGTTTAATAATTATGTAGAGACATTAGGTTATTACGAAGCAAGAGAGATGAAAAATATGCAATTCCTTCGCCGGGAATCGAACCACGGACCTCTGAAATACCGGCTCAGTGTGCTGACCATTACACCACGAAGGCACGCTAAGCACGTGGGAGATATACCTTATATACTCCCCTTTTAAAGGGCGACTGTTTTAGGGGTACCTTATATACTCCCCTTTTAAAGGGCGACTAGGGTTTTAGGGGACCTAGTCGCCAAATCCTGGGTGTGGAGAGTCATCATCCACAACCCTTTTAGTTCGGGCGCCAGTGTAGAGACATTAGGTTAATTACAAGCAGGAGTAATGAAAAATATGCATCGCCTTCGCCGGGAATCGAACCACGGACCTCTGAAATACCGGCTCAGTGTGCTGACCATTACACCACGAAGGCACGCTAAGCACGTGGGAGATATACCTTATAATTAGAGTGGTAATATTTTCGCAAGGGAAAGCCAAATTCCCAAAAAAAGTCAGTGTGTGAAGAACGGTGTGGTGACTACATCATTCTACGTACACAGATATTTTTTCATTAAGTAAACTTGGAAAGAATTTGAATAAAATTTTGTCTATTCTGTTGAAGAGTATCTTTGTGTTACAATACTGTAATTAAAAAAATTAAATATTGCACAGTAAATATCGCATATAAGCGAATCTCTCGAAACATTGTAGCCAGACTTTTGTATCAAGGAAGACTATACACCCACCGTCCTGGTATGTGCATTCTATTGTCTAGACAGCAATGTACAGCCCTTTTGCAATAGTATCGCGAGCATCGTAATTAGTCTCAATAGAATTGAACTTGTGAACTATTCTTAGATGAGAGTAGGTTCAGTTTGTTACTGGATTATAGACGCCAACTGGTCTGGTGTGAGAGTTCTTTGCTTATTGTTCAGAAAATGTTCAGGAAAGGAGTGGAATCCGAGATGTAGTATCATGGTATGGGCCAGCGCTATGATCAATCACCGCACGCTCCTATATGTGGTTGCAACTAAGACTATGACTGAACGATACGTTAATGATGCTTTGCCGTATCATGCTCGCATGTTTCTTGGTTCTGTTGGCGATCAATTTGTTCTCATGGATGACAATGCAATATTTCATTGGAAAGTCACTGTCCAGGAGTGTCTACAGAGCTACAGAGCGATATTCAATGTACACACTTGTTGAATGTAACAAAATCTGACATTAAAAAAATTTAATATGTTTTAAAAAATAAGTTGTTGTTTATGAAGATAAACATGAAAGAGACTTCAAATAGCACAGAAATACTGACAATTGCTCTGTTTTTCAAGCTGAGTTGGTATGTTTAAAGCTTGCTGTGAAATGAATTTGAAATTCTTGCTGTGGTTTCAGATCAATGCAGGTTTTAATACATAGTGATTCTCTTTCTTCGTTACAGTTGTCAGGACTGAGTGTTCGGTGCATATTCTTGGCAAACAGTTTCGTGAAACTTAAGTCCTGATCTTGAGCAGGGAGCTGAATGCAGCTATGTTCTGTGGTAGAAAACTGTGGTTAAGTGGAAGAAGAACTGCACTTGAGAAGGATTTAAAATAATCTTTTATTAAACCACAATTATATACAGCCGCTTCCCAACTCGGGAGGGATAAAGAAAATAATAACCGCACTTGGGTCTAAACTGAACAATCAAATTATTTAAACTCAAATTAAATAGAAATTAAATCGTCGTTGCTCACAGAGGTATAAACGCGAGGTTGGCCTCTATGCTAAAGGGTGCATAGCAAGATTTAACTACTACTAACTCACTTAGATTTACTTCAATAAGTAATAGCGTAACAGCGCTACGTTTTAGAATTTAAATACTAGCTAGTCAGCCGAACGTCGAACAAAGTAGCAGTGGTCAGAGACTAAAAGCTCTCTCAACCTAAGAGGTTATTACCTCTCGCTTAAATAGAACTTGGCTCCACTTCAAATTAGCATAAAGCTGAAACGCGCGCTTATTCTAACGGGAAGTTGAAATAAGAACAGATAGAAAAAGTCAAATTAAAATAAAACTTTGTTAGTTTAAACTAAAACCTTACACAGTTATTACAGAAAATTAGTGTTTCAGAAAAATTTGCTGTAGAAATTGAGGTTATTATTAAGTTCTTGCTCGATCTTGATATCGACATTCATTTTGCTCACGTTCGTAGGCACTGTGGAAATTCTGGAAAGAGAGAGCTTATGCTCTAACAAAGCTAGCCACGAAACTTCACATTGTTTTATATCTCCGTGTTCTTGTTTCTCACTGGAAGAGCTTTTATAGAAATATTTCTATCTGTACTTGGAACAGAGAATATCTAGCCTCGCTGAAATCAAAATGGACAAAAAACTATTTTCGTACTATTTTTCACGGAATAAAAGTTGATCAATTTTAAATAGATTTTAAAGTAGTTCTATGTTTGACCGGGCATGGCAATTTGAGAGCTATTTAAAGCGATTTGGAATTGCTTCAATTGCTTTGTGCAGCTGTGGTAGCGGCGAGGAAGATGTTAAGTATATTCTTCTTGAGAGCGTTTATCATGTCAGAAGAAAGTTTTCGTTTGGTTTATTTGAGTACACCAAGGCACTCAAAAGATATCTCGAGTACCTAGGATTCATCCTTGATCCTGAATTCAACAGCAAGAGACATATAGACTATTTGGTTTCGAAGGTCCGTAAGCGCCTAAACACCCTAAAATATCTAGCTAAGGAGAGGCATGCCTTTGCGGAGGACTTTATGAAGGAAATTGGCTCGTATATACATTACCCGTGGAACCACAAAACTTCCATGCACCCAGCCGGTTCTCGAGATTTGAATCTCGGATCGAACTACCAGTGTTAACCGAGTTTACAGCTCGACCGCTGAGAACACCAATAGAGAAAGATACTTCAGGCAAGTTTGAAGCACGTGTTTGTATCATGGCCATCATTTTTTTTCGTACTTTTGCAGATTAAAGGGTCAATTTCTGTTTTCGGAATCTCATTCTCAATTTAGATTATTAAGTTCTTTTTATTTTATTACTTTTCTTATATTTCTTCCCATTTGCAGTGCTATTGTGCATTTGTTTATTTGTTTTGTTAGTGATATAACTTATTTGTGTGAGCCTCTTCATATACATTGTGGAACAAAGTATACCAAGAGTTAAAAATAGAGTTAACAAAAATGGTCTAAACTTTAATGTCTGAACATACAATTCATTTCCAAAACGAGAATGTAAAATATATTATCCAAGAATGTTCATAAAGGAATTAAGTGATACATTGCATCATCATTTAATAAGTGTATATATTTTACTTTACTATTTAAATTTTTTTATTTATTATTTTCTCGATTTTAATTTTATTTCTTTTCTAAGTTAATATTCTTTCTCGTAATATACTTGAATAATTAACTGTTGTCAGGAAGGGCTTCGTATCTGACAATATTTAGTTCACATTTAATAACTTTTCCAGAATCCGTCCTGAGGCATTTTCAATAAATTCATCAATCCTCTTTTTTCTTTTTTTGAAAGCTTGGTCAATCTCTCCTTCTAACTGTACTCTAATTAATCACGAACAGTTATAACGGAAATATGGATAAATATATTCATTTTCTCCACTTTAACATCCACGATCAAATTTAGCAATAATAACTGCGATAATTTTGCTGCATTATCACTCAATTTTTTCACCAGCTGCGATTTTATGTACTCAAGAATCATAATCAGGCTTTGATTCTTCCCTGCGTTAGAAAACATTGACCCAGCTGAAAAGCATATCCTTGAAACTTCTGATTTTAGCAGGTGTATACGCGTTGAGAGAGTCAGCATTTCCGTGTTTTTTCAAAGTTTGCGTCAGACAATTCACCGTTCAAATATGCTGTAAAAGATCAACTAAACTATTCGAACCTCTAGTAAGGCTCAATCACACTGAAAGTCTTTGAGCAGCTACTGCATTAAAAACAACTTCGCGTGTTTTCATATGTCTCCTTAAATCCCTTTGACTTGTGAAAACTTCCGAACATTCAGTACATCTTTTAAGAAAAGAAGCTGGGATAGGGCGTTCCTCAGGGATCAGTCTAAAGCCCTACTCTATTCTTCCTATTTTGGACCGGTGTAGAGAAAAGGAAATCAAAACTTTTTGATATTGTATATTTTGACGCTATTGTTCTCTGGAATTCAGGCACAAATATGAGTAACATCAAAACGATCCTTAACACCACTTTGGTTGCACTCCCTCAATTTGCGAAAGAATACAAATTGACTTTCAATCCAGCTAAATCAATAGTGAACTTTTTTACTACTAATAAACACCTATATAACTACAAACCAAAGTTGCATTTCGAAGCTCAGCTAATCACATATGTAAAACATCCCAAATACCTAGGATTCATCCTTGATCCTGAATTCAACAGTCAGAGGCATATGGACTATTTAGTTTCGAAGGTCCGTAAGCGCCTAAACTCCTTAAAATATCTAGCTAGCAGAGATTGGGGAGCTGATGAAAACACTCTTAAAAACACATATAATAAGGCCTATTCTAGAATATGGCTACCCAATTTATTTCTTCGTGTCTGAAACCAATCTTCAGAAATTAGAACGTGTACAATTGAGTGCGCCTCAAATTATTCTTGGACTCAGAAACAGCTGCCCTTCTGGTATAGCCTTGTTCGAGACCAACTTACAGCCACGGCCCCCAACATCATGCGCCATTGTATCTTCACGCTTGGCACAACAATCAATGATTCAAGAAATACAGGCCTTTTAGCTTGGCAGATACTCAGAACCTGATCTCTCGGGAGGCTGTACCTCTGTCTCTCTTACAGACACTTTCTTTTATTGATCCCTCAGTGCGACGACCGACAGTTTTCTTCCCCTTTGATCTGAAATCCACTGCAAACAAGCAAACTTACCATGAAAACCTTCTCAGACAACTGGCTGTGTAAATTATTAGTTGTATTCCTAAGGATGCAGTGCAGGTCTATACTAACGGTAGTCTTACAGAAGATCATACTGGCAACGGTATTTTTATTAGGACCCCCTTTTGAAACTACAATAAAGCAACGCAACCCTGACACTTGCTCAGTCTTCAGGAGCGAGTTAATTGCGATTAATGTCGAGCTAGATGCTATCATGTCTTATGATTGGGATTTAGGGAAACTATAGATTTTATCGGACAGCTGCAGTGCAATACAACATCTTGGTGGCTGGTCCTCCGCAAACGATAAAACCAGCGTACCTATTCTGCTCAAACTGAGGAAAATCTATCAGACCCACGATGTCTACTTCCAAAGGATCCCATCACATGTTAGCATTAGTGGTAACGACGTCGCTGATAGACTTGCCAAAGAGGGTAGTGGTCGCTGGCTCTTCGCTTACTTACCAAGAACTTTACTCAAATGAAAGATCTAAACTCAATTTAATATGGCGTATTCCACCCATGCACCAGTGTTACACAGGAACATTCCCTGGCTCTCTGCAGGAAATCAAATGTGACCGTGGCTCTCAGATTGCTCTGGCTAGATTGAAAAATGGCCACCTTAAATGACTTTCCTTTGATAGTGACAGAAAAATCCAACCCTCTTTTACAATACGCTGTGACTATCCAGCTTCACCGGATCACATACTGAGTTGCATCGGACTTTCTAAAGGAAACTTAACATCCGATCCCCTGATTGTTATTGATTTTTGACGGTCAGCAACCTTCTGGAGCTGATTTAACATATGTAAGATCTTTTGGGGATAAGCAACAACGACGACAACAACATAAAAAAAGCCTCATAACGTTCTAAATGATTAGGATCACTGAATATCTTAGAACATTTAGTTTAGCTTCTATGAAGAAATTTCAGTTGTCTGTTTGAATGATCGTTTTTGAGAAAATTTGTAATCATACTGGAGAAGTAAAATTTCGAAGATGAATCGTTTCATGAACCTTTAAATTATCAATGTGAGTGAAAAGCTTTGAACACATACTGCACTTGGAGAGATGTTTTTTCAGTATGTATTCCCATATGCCTGTTTAAATTACTTTCTTGAGCACAAAGACGTTTCACATTCCACACGATGAAAGGACTTCTCCCTCTCTCTCGAATGGATCTTTAGATGTCGAATTAAGTTCTTTTTCAAAGTCAACATTTCACCATAAGTGAAACGCACCTAAGAGAAGAGAAGAGAAACGCATAAGCGTTAAAATAACTTTACAATTATATACTTAAACCAATCTTTCACGCACAGGCTCACGTATCAAAAATGAAACTTCATAGGGTATTGATAATATGTACCCATTTGTGAACTGTAATGGTAGCATTCATCATAGCCGTCGTAAATATTAAATGTTGACAATCTAACTTTTTCATGTTACATTATTTTTCACAAATTTATTTTCCACTAAGAACGTTCAGCTCTAATAATGTAAGCATTAAGTACGTAATGCAGTTTAAACATGTTAAAGATACATTTCGTAAAATAAAGCAAAGCTTACATTTTTAGGTATAAATGCATGATCGTGCAGTATAAGTGGAGACTGAAGAAACTGAAGTATTATCCTTTTTCATCATTAACAGAAACAAATAGTACACAGTCTTAGAACTACTTTAGAGGGAAATGCAATAATGATTTAGTAAGATACGAATTTATATATGCTACTCTACGGAACAAGATATCAGTCAACTCACCAATCCGATAATATGGACCAATAAGCAATACACTTTAGCCAACCAAATGTTATCTATTTACTGATACGTATGGGATAGTCTAGAAAATTCGTCACCATGTGAGGATTTCATCCTTCTGTAATTACCTTAACAAATCTATTTCGATACCATAATATTTTCGAAAGCGGCAGTATGATCGCCTTATCAAAATTACTCAGAGAAGGTTAAACAGAGAACTTAATAAGATAGTAAACATGTGATTAGGCAAGAAATAGTCTATCAGTTATAACTAAAATGTGTGGTATATTATTATCCACTAAATATTTAGAAGAAAGTTTAATGCATTTTATAACTTTAGTCACTGTTTCCAAACATAAAAACAATCCAAAATGTTTACGTAAAATCATATTATCTCATATATGTTTTTAAATTTAACCCAACTTCAATTAGTTAGGTTATCAAAAGAATCCTTCAAGTTAAATATAAATATATTTCCAAAAGAAAACATCTGATGTTTCTTTCTTTTATTTCATAAAAATTACTTCTTTTGCTTCATAATAATCATTCTTAAATTACCCCAGATTATTTTAACTAACGAAGAAAATATTTAACTTTTTCTAAAGTTTAGGGCATTTATCGACTTCTTTAATTTATAAAATAAGAAATATTGAAAACAATAAGAGTAAAAATATCGTTATTTCAGAACTCAGGAAGAGATTTTCGTGAATGAAAATGAAAATATACTGAACTTTATGCTTGATTTTTATTCTTTCAAACCAAACATTTCAGCATTTCGTAGATTCTTAGAACATATCCTATTCTTTTTCAAAGTATGTATATCATTTCAAATTATTAAGAGATTACCATGCGAGTTTTATTGCAGATGTTACCGCAATGATGCTAAAACTTTCAAGAAGAAATCCAATGTTTTTCATCTTTCATGAAAATTTATGAATAATTACAATACGTCATAAAAGTTTCAAAACTTCACGTACTAAGAAAGAGCTTCAAAAATATAAAAATATTTTCAAAATCTCAACTTTTATAGAAAACATAGCTATTTTCACACTTCAGTCGAACTCGAAGACATGATAACCACTAGACTTATCACATGATTTGACACATTTTTTTTGTATTTTTTTCCGAAAACAGAAGTTTATATTTCGCATGTGAAAACTGTTACATCGAATCACTTAAATTTGATACTCATATTGTCAGGACTACTGTTCCTTCTGGTTGATTTTATAAACATAACTGGAGTCCTGAGTCAAAACAGGGAACTTACTCAAAGCTATGTTCGTGCGTGTGTAGAAAATAAAATAAAGGTTAAATGTACCCTTTATTCTCACAGCGTACAGATGCTCCCGCACTTCGGGATACAAAGACCTATATTTTTGGTTCTAGAACGTAGAAAATAAACTAACTTAACTAAATAAGAACTAAGATTCTTTGCAGAGACTAGTAACGCGAAGATTGGCCTTTTATATTTCATATGTAGTGAGCAGAATGCAAGGACTACAATACGTTTTCAAATATCAACGAAAACTAAGTTCTCGCCTTAAAGGCAGACAATAAAAATCACACGTGTGATAAAAGCCACGAGAAAATCTCCCTTCTTCTTGGTTAAAAGACATGTCTTAAATAGTTCAAAAGTTTGAAACCCTATTTGCATACACTAAATCTATTCGCGCTTATTCTGGCCGCAAGCGGAAACTAAGGGGTGATAGTAAAGGTTTAAAATAAAATAAACGTTAGTAAAACTTTAAATCCTTACAATATTACTAAGCATTTTTTAGTTTTCAAAACTATTGGGTTGGCAACTAAGTAATTGCGGATTTCACTCATAGATGGCTTCAGTTGAATTTTTAGGTTTGCAGACGTAGTACAAATGTAAAACACATTTTGTTATTTGATAGTTGGCAATTCAGCTGTAAATCAGTAAAAACCATTTTTTGATCGGTTGCGTA
The DNA here is from genome assembly GCA_000611955.2 of Stegodyphus mimosarum. Lineage (NCBI taxonomy): Eukaryota > Metazoa > Arthropoda > Arachnida > Araneae > Eresidae > Stegodyphus > Stegodyphus mimosarum. Next base: position 35,861 of record KK113299.1, on the reverse strand, counting down.
GTTTTCGTTTGGCGTTCGTTGAAAAATGGAAAATCAAAAGGAACATTTTCGTCATATTTTGGTGTTTTATTTCCGCAAGGGGAAAAACGCATCGCAAGCTCATAAAAAGTTATGGGCTGTTTATGGTGACGAAACCTTATAAGAACGGCAGTGTCAAAATTGGTTTGCCAAATTTCGTTCTGGTGATTTTTCACTCAAAATGAAAAACGCTCTGGTCGTCCAGTTGAAGTTGATGACGACCTAATCAAAGCAATAATCGATTCGGATCGTCACAGTACAACACGTGAGATTGCAGAGAAGCTTCATGTATCACAAAATCGCTTAAAGAAAATCGCTTAAAACAACTTGGCTATGTTCAAAAACTCGATACATGGGTTCCTCACGAACTGAATGAAACGCTTTTAACGCAATGCATTAACAGCTGCGATTTCCTAAAGAAACCTAATGAAAATGATCCATTTTTAAAACGACTGATAACTGGAGATGAAAAATGGGTTGTTTACAACAATATCAAGCGGAAAAGTTCGTGGAGCAGGCCAGGTGAACCAACTCAAACAACATCAAAAGCTGATATTCATCAAAAGAAGGTTTTGTTATCAGTTTGGTGGGATTACAAAGGAATTGTCTACTTTGAACTCTTACCACCCAACCGAACGATCAACTCTGATGTCTACATTGAACAACTACCGAAATTAAACAATGCAGTTGAAGAAAAGCGACCCGAATTGACAAATCGAAAAGGTGTTGTATTCCATCATGACAATGCAAGGTCACATACATCTTTGGTCACTCGGCAAAAATTATTGAAGCTTGGTTGGGATGTTTTGCCACAACACCATATAGTCCTGACCTTGCAACGTCTGATTACTTTTTACTTCGATCTTTACAAAACTCCTTGAATGGTAAAAATTTCAATAATGATGATGATGTCAAATCGTACCTGATTCAGTTTTTTGCTAATAAAAACCAAAAGTTTTATGAACGTGGGATTATGATGCTGCCTGAAAGATGGAAAAAGGTCATTGATCAAAATGGGCAATACATTACAGAATAAAGTTATTTAGTTCCATGAAAAAATTGTCTTTGATTTTCTAAAAAAAATCCGCAATTACTTAGTTGCCAACCCAGTACTTTAAATGCAATATTCGATATTTATATATACTCTCAATATCCATAAATTTTACATAATACTACAGTTACGAAATACGAACTAGAAGAAAAGCTGGATAACCTATGCTATATACAGAACATAGACTAAAATGTTCAAGAATTACTTAAAAATACGGTACTCTTGTGTTATCGAGACCGGGTTCAGAAATTTATGTATAAATGCGTGTATATATAGATGTATGTGTTCATGTATGCGTGTATATATGTACACTGCGCCAAAAAGAAAAAGAAAAAAAGAAAGGACAGTTCTATGTCTCCCGTTCTACTGGGTCGATTGACAAAATTCAAATTGCGTTTTCATGTCTCGAAAGCGCGACTTAGGATATGTTTTAGATTTATATATAGCATTGTTCTAATATAGATATTTTGACACAAAATCGGACTTTTCTGATATGACATGCCCATGTTTTCCATATTTCGATTCTATGACTCAAATTATGCCAAACTAGCAAATTTTGTAAAAATCGCACGAGTAGTTTTTAAAAAATTAGCTCTCAAAATTTTAGACCCTCAATGTTGATTGAATTTCACGCTTTTTATGAAACTTACTCGATTCCGTCTTTTACAATTCGAAATTTAGGTTCACTCCAAACAAAATTCGTCCATTTTTTTATTTAGTTTTAAAATTTTTATTTTTAAATAATATCTATAAATTTTTCGAAAAAAAAATTTGAAATATAATCTATAAAATTTTACTATCATCTTAAAGTAGATGTATTTCTAAACATACCCGCAAAAAATTAAAGTTTTTTTATTCAAAATTTCCTAAGATATACGTGAATTTATATATTTCCACGCTTTGAAATTTGGCACATTTCTTACAAGCGATAATAACACAAGTGTGGTTAACGCACTATGTTAAAATTATTTGAAAGTATCAACGATAACTTTTTTTCCGCTCGTCTGCAATGAAAAAAAAGAAAGAAAACCTGAAAGGTTTCAGATTTTAAATTACGTCCAAAGGGGCGTTTTTTAACTTTTTGTGTGTTACTTTTATTTATTAACTATCATGTTCTTCGAACTTAAACCATAAAATTCAGTTCGCAAAATATTTTTAAAACAAGCATATCTTTAGAATTTCCGATACACAGTCTCACGCACTGGAGATAAAAATGTTTTTTCTCTACAATGTTGCCATTGCTCGCTTTGAAATCCTTGAGTTTGTTAATCAAAAATTTGTTAAAGTTTTACAAAATATGAAATAGGTAATAAAACAAATTTTAAATTCGGTCTTCCAGATGCGCATATTCGGGTGAAAACGTAATTTATTCAAAACTGGATGGCTCTAGGTACCGTCGTTTTATCATATTTGGAGAAATATACATACATTTATGCAAATTCTTCATTATTTAATTTCTTTAAATATAATACTGGGCTACAATGTTTTGTGGCAACAGTTTGAAAAGTGATCCAGACTTTTAATATTTCCAACGCAAAGTCGCAAAACGAAAACAATAGTCCTTCAGAAACAAAGCCCCTTTGGACTAAAAAGGAAAATAAGTTGCTATAAATTAAGAAGTCCGCCAAGTCTATTATTCTTGGCGAAAACTGAAAAAAATAAGCCAAGACAAATTTATGAATTTCTACGTAAATTTCATACCAAATTTTGCAAATATTTACGCATAATTTCAGTCGTAGAATCGAAATACGGAAAAAAATTGGCATGTCATTTCAGAAAAAGTCCGATTTTGTGTCAAAATACCTATGTAAGAATGATGCTATATCTAATACATATCCTAAGTCACGCTTTCGAGACATGAAAAACGCAATTTGAATTTTGTCAATCGGCCCAGTAGAACGGGAGATATAGAACCATTCCATTTTCAATTTTTATTTTGGCCCAGTGTTGCATAGACACATACACACTTGCATGCACACATACATTCCTGAATCCGGTCCCGAAAGCAGAATACCCGAAATGCATTCAACTGTTCAAAAATTAATCACATTTTATGTAATCATATGCATATTTCAGGCATTCAGCACATTTCAAAATACGCATTTTCACTTAATTCAGGACTTTTCTAACGAAAAATTGTAAAAGACAATTAAATGTTTAAATTCTTTTTAATTTATACTTCTAACTTGTTAACTATTTTATGAAAGGGATAATATCAATTCTTATACGATAATAAATATGACACTACATTTGCATATACCAGTCTTCGTGAAAGTCTGCCACTTACACAGAATTTTCAATTCTACGTAAAGAAAGATTTGTGTATGAATGCATAAACGGCTAGAGTCCGCCATTGGGAGAAAAAAACATCATTTATACAAAAGCACAATTATCTCTTACAATAGCGATTACTAAAATGACACTTAGATTTGCAGATATTCTACCAATACGGCTTTTACGAAACAAATACATTTTCGCTGACACAATACGTTTTACTTAAACATTTAAAAAATCTCCGATGCTATTTAAACTTCTGTAGCAACTAACCGGAGCGGTATCTCTATATTTGATCCTCGATTAGTTTTCGTTATAAAAATATTGCATGCGAATAATTGTATTCGAAACAATAATCAAAATAATCCGTGCTATAATTATTATTAATTATTATTAATTACTACAAGCGGGATAAATCATGGCTTTTATTTTGAGGCCTACGATTTTATTTTGAGGGCGAGCGATAAAATACCTTAATATTGGTACTTCCCACCTGAATTCGATTCCAGCCAAAAGAACTGGCTGCATGGGCGTTTCAGTGATTTTTGCCAAATATAACGTGCATATCAGGCAATTTCCTATTAGACCCCCCAGCGGCCGTGCGGTAAAGTCGCAGAACACTCGTAATTTGGTCCGGGGTTCAAATATTGGCGAAAGGGCATTTTCATTCCTTTACCCATGTTTAGTGTGCATACAAGCCAGATTCCCTTGCAAAGTCTTGCACGAAGATGTCCTTCCTCTAAGGCAGAAAGCTTTGCAATAATTAATTAAATGAAACCAAACCCTTAGAAATTCCTGAACGAAGGCATCTCTCCCCTTAGGCAGATAGTCCTTAATATTCTTTGCAATAATCAACTAAAAATGCCTGTTATTTTACGTTTTAATGAGGCAACGATCATTATTCTATAAAAAAATAGTTAAAGTGTGGAATTACAATTTATTACTCATTTTACCTGATTTTGTCAGTTAGCATAGCCCAAAATTATCATTCCTTTATTAGAGATTAATTGCGAAATCACTGCAACAGATTTTCTAATTTGATTTCACTTTATGTCCTGAAGACAATTATTTGGGAGAAAATTTGTTGCTCCATTTAACCATGAAATGTAAAATTATTTATGAGTAACGTAACCCAATCATAAGGATTTAAGAATTGTTGAACTAAAAACGTGTCAAAAAGGAATGCTCAGTCTCCTATTGACTTTTATTACCTTCCACAAATATATATTCCATTAAGCTGTGTGTTCAGAACAAAGGTGATATTTGTTTAGGAATAAAGCTATATCAGAGAGAAAAGAATAAATTCTTCAGAAAAAAATTCTTATTCTGGGATGTTTGAACAAATCAGAACAACAAGATCGCAAAACTGTTCTTCGGAATTGATTCTGGGTTACAAAAACACTGTTTAATAGAAAAAAAAAAGATTCAGTGTTCGGAGTGACACAAATTTGATATGAAACAAAAATATTGTTTTTTGGAATTGAATTTTGTTTTTGCTTTAGGAACTCATTTCAGCCCTTGGTGATTGGTATATAAAGAGTAACGGTAGAAATAGCGCCAACTCTTTGGCTTCCTTACAAGCGAATATTCGCTTAAGTGTGTGAACAAAGCACATAAGGCGTAAGAAGGTTAACTACCCTTTATTTTTCAGAATATTTACAATCTATTCCTACTTGGAACTTTACACAAAGCCTCTACTCGGGCTTGAACTTAAATAACTAAGAATTTAAACTAAAGTAAGCTTAACTAAAGCTATCTGAAAGGTATAGCCGAAGCTATCAGAAATCTACGTAGTTGGCTCCTAAGTATTAATTTAATCGGTGAAGCCAAGCAACGGCCTAAGGTATGGCCTAGCATAATAACTAAGAGAGAACGTAGCCAAAGACAAACGCGCTCTAGTCAGGAAATCAGACGCTCTCTCTAGAAGTCGGTGAAACCTCAACTTAAATAGTACTCTTACTCATTTGCATTTACTGCGTTTCTGAAATTACCTTCTGGCAGGAAATTGTAAGCTGAAATTAGAATAAGATAGGAAAGATACAAAACTTAAAATAACTGTGAATAAACTTTGGATAAACCTTACATCTTCCGCTGCCAGAATTTAACTACTAGAAGAATAAGGTCTTAAAACAACCTTGTTTAAGAGTGTAAATTCTACACAAAAAGACTTTTTCATGAAAGTTTTCAACTTGTAGCAAGTGTTCTTTTGTGAATTCATCATTAAAACTTTTTCTGCTTAGGGCCAACTTTACACAATATCTAAAGCTATACTAAAACTAAAAATCTTTAGTCTCACAAAATTTTACAGTTTGACATACATCTGCTTCATCTTCTCTTTCAATCAGACGTCAGTCTTGACCTTCCATTAATCTGGAAGGAAAAAGTATTAGTTCTTTTCATAACAGTTTCCTTTTGTTACCAATACTCTTTCTTGAAATTATTTTGGCCCTCAAACATTTTCATTCACACCAAACTTTAAATATTCTTCCTCCCATGCTCTCCAGAAATTGTTCTTAGTGAGACCAGGTTTTTATATTGTATTTCCGCGAAGATGCACTACCACTATCTAACCGCTACGATTTGTTACAAATTCGACCTTCCAGACCTTAGAAGACTCCTTAAACACAAAACTAGATTTAGTGTCCTAAAATAGAGCTTAATTTTAAAATTCTTAAGTAAAGCCTGGAGAGCCTAACTTTAAACACATTCAATCTATACTTTCATTCAATTCATCTCCTATACAAAGTATTTAGAGTCATGCTTGACCAAAACTTACATTTGTACAAGTTTCACTTTTACAATAGTTTAAAAGCTGACATTCGCATTTCTACATTCAATAGAGCGTTTTAACCCGTAATACTTTAAAATTCATCTTACATCATTCGTTATAGTTGCTATACAAAATTCACAAAGCTTGGCTACAATTTTTAAGTTAGCACAACTGCAATCTTTCGACTAAACATATTCACAAATTAGTTTCTCGCAACTTTAGAATTCTCAAAAGAAAGTATTTACAAAATAAATTTTCTGCAACTTGTGATTTCAAAAATCTTTTCTGTTTAACAGATAGTTACAACTACATTCTCGCAAACTTGCGAATTCAATTTCTTCCTTTAAACAGTATTTAGCAACTTTAAACACATGACATAAATCGAACTTTCAATACAAAATAGGAAACAAGGAAAATTTTCACTTATATTTTTAGTTTCTATACTCCTGCACTCTCTCGGCGCAAAATTCTTGCCATGTTGAAGATTTCAAACTTTGGATTCTCAGTCGTCTCAGGCGGCTAGCATTCACTTCCGAACCCTCTTTCTTTTCCTTCCTCGGGCGTTGAATCGGCCTGCTCTTCTTGTCGGCTGAGGATTCTGGAACTCTGGCTTCCTCTCTGCTTTGTATTTCCCGGACCTTGCCTCGTAATTTTTTAAAACTATTTTGGTTTTTCTGGTTTCCTGAAAATGAATAGATCTTGCGTCCTCGGGTTGTTTTCTTTTCATAGATCTCGGCTTATTTCTGTGGTTTCTCTTGAGGTAGTTGGCTTCGGTTCTGTAGTTTGACGTTTTCTTTGCTTATCTTCCAAGAGCCTTTTCCGCTTTCCCATCGGCGTTCCTTCTATTGAAGAGGAACTTTACTCTGTTCCGTATTCTTCATTCTCACTGGGCCTGAACTTTGTTGCTGTTGCGTTCGTTTCGCAGTCCTTTCTTCAGTGTTATCGGCTTTTCTTTTTGTTGCTGGGGGATCCTTGCCGGAGACGGCGAAATCAATATTCTTGGCGCGATCCCAGGAGCCTGCAATAAATCTTTCAGGACTAGAAAATCCGTACGACTATAGTATGGTTTCAGTTGGTCGAAGTTAGCAATAGTTTGTTGTCCATTTTTTGCTTTAAGTAAAAGGTAAAATTTTAATTTTCTCAATGATAAAAGGGCCCTCAAACCTGGGCTCAAATTTAACCTGGGCTCAAGCTACTCTATTTTCGGGTGCAGATGACAAAGAGTGCTTTAACTTTAAGACTTTCTGGCCTATGGTATATTCTACGTCGCGTCTCTTTCTATCAAGTATAACTTTTGCTTCGACCTTGCCGCCTCAGAATTTTTTATGGCCTCATTGATAACTTTCTGTATATCATTCAATATAAACTCTTCCTCTCTTTGTTGAACGAAAAATAGCTTATCCAGAGGCGTTAAAAATTTTCTTTCTAGGAACAATTCTGCGGGGTTTTTTTGTGTGATATCATGTTTTGCTGTTCGCAAGGCAAAGCGTAATTCACTGATGCAACTGTCCCAAAGGTCATGATAATTCTTAACGTATTTCTGAATAATTTTAACTATATTTAACACTCCCGCAATATTTGATTGCGGTCTATAAGGTGCCATTTTTAGAAGGCCTGTGCACAGGTTTTCAAATAAATTACTTACGAATTGCCTACCATTATCTGATATTGCTTTAACTGGGCCCCGTATTTTAAAATATATTTATTTAGCAACGAATCTGCTACTAGTTTTGCTGAACCCCGTTTAACGGGAATTATTTCCACCCATTTAGAGAAATGATCCACGATGCTTAACAAGTATCTTTTTATTAATCTTTATTCTAGGGTAGGGACCAAGCAAATCAGTGACAACCAATTCATTTGGGAAAGTGGTTTTTATGCTATTTAAGTACCCGGCCAGGTTGTAATTAACGTCGTTAATTAATTGACACATTTAACATGACCTGACATGATAGTCACAACTTTACATAACAGCGGAAAATACACCGCTTTGCGGACCCTTTGCAGGGTTTTCCTAACACTAAGATGGCCTCCTAATTTAGAATCATGGAGCTCTTCTAGAATACTTGAGCGCAGACTCATTGGGACTACCGGCCGCAATTCATGATTATCGTTGGTTGTTTTCGTGTAGAAGAGCAATTTATCTATAATTTCATAATGGGCCACCCTATTGCAAATAGTCGTTAAGTCTACATGTTCAAAATTTTCGGGATCTTCCAGATAAACGTAAATGTCTTTAAATTCTGGGTCCGTTTTTAACTCGGCGATTTTTGCTTCTCGGGATTCAATTACCTTCGCAGTTAGTATCGTACATTTAATTGTATTTCTGTCTTCATGGATCCTTATTCTTGAAAGTACATCTGCAACTACATTTTCATTCCCCGGCGTATGTTTTACTATTAAATTAAACTCTTGCAGTTTTAGTGTCCAACGTATGAGTCGGGGCAAAGATTTTTTTCCGGAGTATAGGCGACCAACTGCCGCGTGATCTGAATACACAGTTATTCGGTCCCTTCCAAAGTACACACGAAATTTTTGCACCGATAGTAGGACCGCGAGAGTTTCCCGCTCAGTTGTAGTATAATTTCGCTGAATTTGATTAAGCGTCTTGATAAAAAAAGCTATTGGCTGCCCATTTTGGGAAAGAACTGCCCCAACTGCGTAGTCTGACGCGTCCTTTGCAATCTCCAAATTTTGATCCCCTTCCGGGAATTTAATAACAGGTGCAATAATTAAGGCCTGTTTCAATTCTTCAACCGCCCTGTTCGCCTCCTCTGTCCACGTGAACTCAAGTCTTTTTTCGTTTAGGTACCAACAAAGGTTCAAATTTCTTTGCAAAATCTTTAATGAATACTCTATAATAGGAACTCATCCCCAGAAAGGATGCCAATTTCGTGTTTGGAGGTGGATAATGTTTGATCGCTAAAATTTTAGAATTGTCAGTTTCAATACCGTTTTTAGAGATTTTTTAGCCGAGGTACCTCAGTTCCTTGGCGGCAAATTTGCACATTTTAGGGTTGATTTTCAGGCTGGCTTCATTTAATAATGTAAAAACTTCCTCTAAATGTTTAATGTGTCCCTCTATGGTTTCGCACGTCACAATAATATCATCGAGATAGATAGATGACTGTACTTTTTCCCAAGACTGGCTTTAAAACAATATCCGTAACATTTTGAAATGTAGCCGGAGCTCCGCTTAAGCCAAACGGCATTTCCAAAAAGGTATACAATCCTGACTTTGTAATAAAAGCTATTTTTGCGACATCCTCGGGTTTTACTGCAATTTGAAAATAGCCCGACGTCAGGTCTAAGCTTGCCATATATTTAGTTGACCGAATTTTCTTATAATTTCATCTATTATCGGGAGGGGATATGTGGCGTATTTCGTTGTGCTATTTCATTTTCTGAGTCAACTGCGAATCTCCGCGCGTTCGGATCTGCGGGTGGCAGTCCATTCTTCTTTCTACATAAAACTACAGGACTAGCATAGGAGCTAGTACTTGGCGTAATTATTTTGTTCTCGAGCATTTTCTTAATGTGTTGCTCGAGAATTTTTCCTTCACCCGACCATAACGGCACGATTTGGATCGAACTGGGGGTTCATTACCAGTATCAATCGCGTGAAATACAGTTTGGCAGAAGCTAGGCTTCTCGTCGAAAAATTGTGAAAAATTTCTTACTAATTGTTGAATTTTTTTCTTTTTCCCGTTCTTCGAGGTGATTCAGCTCAAGTTCCTGCATGGCGGCTTGTTCAACTTCCATTTCATCCATCTTGACCTGTAAGGTAGAATCTTTGAAATTAATATTTGCGCTAGCCTCGCGTAAGAAATCAACTCCCAATATGACTGCTGTTAATAGATTCTTTACGAGAAAATTAATTTTTTGCTTCTCATTTTTTATTTCAACAGGCAGCCCCACTTTTCCCAAGCAGACACACTGTTTGCCTTGAGCAGCAATCATGCGTTGTCCCGTTTTCTTAAACAGTCTATAACGATGAAAATGCTTCTTAAAAAATCCTGCGACAAGAAGCTCCATTGAGCCCCGGTATCCAGTAAGGCGGTCGTAGGGACATCGTTTAGTAGTATCTAGATTTCTGGCAAGGCCAAATTTTGTACGACTATGTTCAGTTTGATTTCTGAGGGATTTGCCTTCTCACACGGTTACTTTACCTTCCTCGTGGTCACCGTGACTAGTTTAAATTTTTCTTTTCAACCCCTTGATCCAACTTCTTTTTATTTCCCCACGTTTTGGTCTGACCTGCTTATCCGGCTTTGCTATGCTCTCCTCTTGCCGATAGGAATTCTGGTGACCGTGAGGTTTCGTCTGGGCGTGAAACCTTGAATACTGCCTAAAATTGTTCGCTCGCGCGTTTTCGGCCATTCGCCTACTCTGAAATTTGACAGCTACTTCGAATAACCTTTCCAGTGTTTGCGGATTTCTAACTTCAAGAAAATCTTGAACTGACGGAAACAACCGCGGCAAAATTATTTCCATGATTTCCTTATCGGGTCTTTTTCCATGTAATAATATGACAATATGGATCGTTCTTAAGATAAAGTCCGTTAACTCGTCAACATGAGTTTGATATTTACTGAATAATTCTGGTTCCAGTCTTTAGCGGTCTCTTACAACTGGGAATGCTTTCAATAGGGAATTTTTTAAATTTTCCCAAGTTTCGGATCCTGGATCCACCAACAAACTCTTGCCAATATTCTTGTACCAGCTGAGGGCTTGACCTTTTAAATTCGTCGTAGCGATGATAATTCTCTGAGGCTGGTTGACAGGATATAATGTGATAATGTGAAGTGTAGATCCAGCTGCTCCAGGAAGGTCATTACGGATCCGCTTCCATCAAAAGTTGCTGTTGGCTTCATCGCCGCTCTCATCGTTTCCACCATAAATCCGAATCCCTCCATGGGGTTTGGCTGTACCTGAGGGAACTGAAAGGTGGGAGGGGTCAACGAGAAATCTTCGCTACCTAGCGGCATGGTTCGTTAATAACACTTTCGGGCGCCAAATATGGGGTTTTACTTATTTAATTCCAAAGTTCTGTCTTAGAACCCCATGAACACTAACAAGCGAATAATCGCTTAAGTGTGTGAAGCACGTAAGACGTAAGAAGTGTTCCCTACCCTTTATTTTTCAGAATATTTACAATCAGTTCCTACTTGGAACTTTACACAAAGCCTCCACTCGGGCTTGAACTTAAATAACTATGAATTTAAACTAAAGTAAGCTTAACTAAAGCTATTTGAATGGTATAGCCGAAGCTATCAGAAATCTACGTAGTTGGCCCCTAAGTATTAATTTAATCGGCGAAGCCAATTAGGCCTAAGGTATGGCCGAGCATAATAACTAAGAGAGAATGTAGCCAAAGGCAAACGCGCGCTAGTCAGGAAATCAGACTCTCTCTCTAAAAGTTGGTGAAGCCTCGACTTAAATAGTACTCCTAGCCATTCGCATTTACTGCGTTTCTGAAATACCTTCTGGCAGGAAATTGTAGGCAGAAATTAGAATAAGATAGGAAAGATACAAAACTTAAAATAACTGTGAATAAACTTAGGATAAACCTTACAAGGTAATTCACAGAAATTTCTCATCCTCGAATTTAGTATGTATTTCGAATTACTTTTTTACTCTTATACATTGTACTTAGACTAACTTAACTCTATGAAGCTATATGTTTAAGTTCAGCATTTGCAGTCATGGCCAGAGCTTTTATCTCAAGGGACAATGTTTTCCGTCTCTTTCGATACACACCAAAGTATTTTGAATGTTTCAAAACAATGTATAGCGAAATTAAGTAAAAACTGAGTTTATTTCTCAAATAAACTTTACTTCCATTACTCTAAAATTTACAATATTTTACTTGTTTTTTTTTAGCAAACTTGACAGTTATATTCCAGAAGTTTGTTTAATTATTCCAATTGTCTTTGTTTAAATACACAAATTTCTGAAACATAAGGTAGGAGAGTTAGGGCTAAATTGTAAATTCGTTAGTAGTAAAATTATAAATTAGATGGAAGAGGATAGTGCTGCCGAATGGGTCTTTCCACCATATCCCACACATTTTGTATGCGGTTAAGATTCGGCCTATCCGGTGACCATGGTAGGTGTTGGAAGTCAGACTTATGTTCAAAGAACCAATTGTGAACACTTCTGGCACGACGTACAGTTGCATTATCGTCCATGAAGTATCCGTCGCCATCAGATTAAAAATGCAACATTGCAGGATGCACTTGACAGTATATATAGTATTTCATGATTGTTTTTTACCCTCTAGGAACACCAAGCTACCACTTCTACGCCAGCAGAATCTGTCCCATGTCATGATACTCCAACCAAATCCTTATACATTGCCAGTAAGGCAAGATGGATTCATGGCTTCATGAGGTTCTCGCCAAATTCGACGTCTTCCATCAGTGCAGAATAAGCTGTGGCTTAATTCATCCGTCCACATTACCGGATTCCAATCCTCGGATGTCCAGTGTCTTTTCCCTGACACCACTTCAAATGAATTCTTGCATGTCAGGCAGAAAATGAGTGCTTTTCTCACAGGCACCCGACTATGCTTTCCTACCCTCTGCAATTTGAGTCGAATATCTGTTGGGAAGACATCTGTTGATTGACGATTTGTTCAGTTGAAGCACAGTAGAGTCCCTATTCAGCCGTACAATTCGTCGGAGACGAAGCTCTTGGAAAACTATGCTCGAACTGCAGTTACATCTTCTAGAAAGAACTGTGTGTCCCGATTCCAACTTTTGAAACCTTTGATATGGTTGCTTTTGAGCACCCAGTAAGATTTGTTGTCTTCGAAATCGAGACCCCTGATAAACAGGCGCCAACAATGAGCCCTTTTTCAAATAGTGAAAGATTTGTCGTTCCTCCCACTTTACTTCCTTCATCGTAAAAAGCACTCTTGCACCTTATTTATACACGTGTAACCAATGCCATAAAAACAATTTGCGTACATCATCCCTAGCACGCATTCAAATGAAAATCTCAGAGTTTTCAAATTCATTGGCCAGTGTGCGCAGAAGTTTTTTTTAAAAATAAATTAATAAAAATGTCTAAATCTATATTATATTAAAACTTGCTGCATTATATGGTTTCGTGACAGAGTTAGATTCATATGGTTAGACGTTTTGCTTTAAATGTTAACATGCAAATTACTTTATTGTATTTGGTTTTCTTTCTAAGATGAAAAATAAATTTTTCACCTTCAAAAATCAGGTCTGAGACTTCACTTGAAAACATCTAATAGAAGCCGTAGCAAAGGACATCTGCATTTTAAGTGACACATCCAAAAACGAAACATCTTAAAAAAATGTGGGAGGTAATTAGATGAATTTAGAGGGAGATCACCAAATTTAGAATGTTAATTTTGAGCTCGCCAATTAGTTTTTAAAGCAGCTATCGTATTTTCTTATATCTTACATATATATATTAATAAATTATTTCTGCTTAAAGAAGAATAATTTTTACAGTTATTAGTCAAATATAATCATTTTTTTTAATACTGAAGAAAGAATGCTAGTTCTAAATATACTTTTTCCCTCCCATAGGAATGCTTCGATTTTGTTAAAATTTAATGATGTTTTTACCAGATTTTCATTTTTTTAATTAGGATCTTATTTATTTAATTAATTTGATTTATTTATGAATGCGCTTGAAGATATAAGGAAGACTAATATGGCGAACCTTTCATATTACCCGATAACGAAAATTTTAAATTTCAGTAGGTAAATTTTATTTCACAAGAAAGGTTTTTTAACTAAAGAGCACTTAGGTGGACGTAGAAATCTAAATTTGTAGACTCGTCTTTTCCTATTTAAAATAATCATTTTTCTATCCGCCACATAACGCCACGGTCCTATTTTTTGCATTAAAATTGCGAGTTATTCTCCGGAATATACGGTATATCAGAAAGAAAATAATAAAAAAATTTTTGCATAGTATGAAATCCATAGTCATTAATCTTTCCTTTAAACTTCTAGTATATAAATTTAAAATTTCAACATATTGATCTATAAACCGATTTAGGATTTTTTAGAGTATTTCATGATTCTTATCAAATTTTTGATAATATAGATGAGGTATTATGAAGTAAGCATTTCAATTCAGAGGCATAATACAATTTAAACTGTGTTCATAGAGTCAATTTTTTGAATTTCTGATGAAATTATATTACTGTTATAAATCAGTATTGTTCACGTTCCATGGAATTATTTATCGCATTTTTTTTTTCATTAAGCCCGGTGAATAATTTTGGAAATTTTGGTATTTCATTTAGATGTCATTCTATAACTTTCTTCAACTTTGTTTCTTATTGTTTACTAAATGAAATTCTGAATTCTTTTACTGACTTATGGGAAGAAATATAGTATTGGGAACAGAAGTGATAATTGCGAATTTAAGAATTTGCCAAGAAAATATTCATCACAATGAGATTTCATCAGCTACGTACTCTCGATATACTTTGTTTCATTCCTTTGAGACATTTGAATGAAAATTACCGTTTAACTAAATTATTGCTGTTGTGACTTATCTGTCTTGTCTGAAATCAGAAAAAGCCCACGAAATTATTGTGCCAAGACTGCAAGACTGCGTCTGTCGTTGGTCACATCCTTGGAGACTGTTGGCGCATTTTACGCCAACGAATCTCGCCAAGGGATCGCCTCCTACGTTTGAGGCAGATAGAGAAAAGAAATCTAGCCTACCGGATGTGAGCAATTACTGTAAAACGAAGCTCACAATTAAATTGTATTCCGCTTCACTGTAAATATTTGTATATAATAAAATAATTAAAAAACGAAGCAGTGAAGCTGGTCCGTCGATAAAATTAATCATTAAGATAATATAATTTAAACATCTGGCTCCGTTGAGCCTGGAGGTTACTTCAGCGATATGGATACTCTAATGAAAAGCAAAGCATCCCTAAAAGGGAAAATAACTAGATTTGAAAATTTTATGGAGACTGCAAATAATGATGTGGACTTAGTTGAACTTAAAGTGAAACTAAAAAATATTCAAGCTCTTCAGAAGAAAGTTGATGAGCTACGAAGTGCGTACTACGCACAAAGCGACATCAAGGATGATGATCTCGCAATTATTGATGATGATTTAAACCACTGTGATGATCGTCTAGAAAAACTGGAGGTAAGAATTGAAATTCTCATTAATTCTTACAATAAGTTAAATTCTGCAAAAGCAGTAAATGTTACTGAAAGTAATTTAAGTGAAAATTTTCAAATCAAAACTAAAATTCCACCATTAGTTTTGCCTGAATTTTCAGGAAAATATGAAGAATTTAGTTCATTTAAAACTCAATTTGATGATTTAATTACAAATAATGTTCAGTTAAGTCATTCGCAGAAATTGTATTATCTGAGATCTTGTCTTACTAATGACGCTAAGCATTTAGCCAGTAACTTTGATAATTTTGAATCTTTGTACAATGCATTGGAATCTCGCTATGATAATGAACGTCTGATTGTTGACATTCATGTGCAGAATATTTTAAATTTTGAAAAGATTCAATGCGAAAATGCGAAAGACATTAGAAGTATGATTGATTGTATACAAAAGAATTTACGCGCTTTGAAAGTGTTAAAGTATGAACAGAACAAGTTATGTGATGTTTTTCTAATAAATATTCTTCTTCAAAAACTAGATAAAGAATCTAGGAAAAATTTCGAATTATCTCACAAATCGAAAGTAGTTCCAACCCTGGAGGAGTTTATTAAATTTTTAGAGCAGCGTGAATCAGTATTGTTATCTATAAATAAAAATATTGCAACCGGAAGTAAGATTAGTATAAACAAGAATTCTTCCCCTTCCCATAAATCAAAAGCTCTTTTGACGAATGAAAGTAAAAATAAAAACTGCGTTGTTTGTAGAAGTTTTCATCCTATATTCCTTTGCGATACATTCTTAAAATTAAGTGTTCATGAAAGATTAAAATTAATTCGTTCACATAAGCTCTGTGAATTATGTCTAAAGCAAAACCATAAGAAAAGTCAGTGTCTCTCGAAATTTAAATGCGCTTGCGGGGAGAAACACAATAAATTAATATGTATGGGTAATGAAGGTCATTCCAAGACTTCTAGTCGCCCGGTGACGCCGCATAGACCAAACATAAGTGAGCTTGATGCAGCAAAAGGTGACTCAGAATTGAAGGCATTGAGTGTTTTAAGTAACAAAAATAAACAAAAAAGAAAAAGTGTACTTTTTTCTACTGCAGAGATTTATGTCTGTGACGCCAATAATCGAAGAGTAAAAATCCGAGCCATTTTAGACAGCGCATCTAATATATGCGTTCTTACTGATAAAATAAGTGAATGTTTAGGAATAAAAAGGGAGAAAATTAAGACGCCTGTTACATGTCTTAATGGATCAATCCAAAATATTAAATGGAAAGTGAATACATTTATTTCAAATGAAGATTGCACCTTTAATGAACCAGTTGAATTCTTAATTGTAAATAAGATAACAGGATTAATTCCGTGTACTACGTTGGATATTTCGAAAGTAGAAATTCCACAATTTTTAAATTTAGCTGATAAATCATTTTATGAAGCTTCAGAGGTAGATGCCCTTATAAGCGCTGATTTATTTTTTAAGGCTTTGAAAAATAATACGTATAAAATAAACGATGATTTATTCTTTAAAGAGTCTGAATTCGGATGGATCGCATGCGGGAAACTTAACGAAATACAACCTTCTTATCAGGGATATTGTTTTCTTATGCAAAATGATTCTCTTCAAAGTACTTTAAAACTTTTCTTTGATTTAGAGGGACTTGGCATTCGTGATGATCCAGTTGTGCATGAAAAGGATCAGGCGATGGAAATTTTTAATGACACTGTTGATTTTAAAAACGGACGTTACATAGTGCAACTACCTTTTAGGAAACTTTATGAAGAATTATCTGATAATTATTCCTTGGCGCGGCAGCGTTTTCAGAATTTGTGGAGGAGATTTAGTCATGATCCTGAGTTACATCAACAATACTGTGAAATTATTTCTGATTATTTCAAAGAAGGCATAATGAGCATCGTAAATCCTGATGCAGCAGAAAATACTTTAAATAGACCTATATATTATTTGCCTCATCAGGCTGTGCGGAAAGAAAGTAGTTTAACTTCGAAAACTAGAATCGTCTTTGATGCAGATAGCCATCAAAATAATGAACTTTCTTTAAATGACTGCTTGTGGCCAGGGGTTAACTTAAATCCAAATCTTTTGGACTTACTAATTAATTTCAGATTGAACAAGATTGCATTTTGTTCAGATGTTAAACAAGCTTTTCTGCAGATTTGCCTCTCCGATGAACATAAGGACGCAGTTCGTTTTCTTTGGAGTAATGATGATCCATGTGTTGATAAAAG
>KK113299.1:0-17025 GCA_000611955.2 Stegodyphus mimosarum | reverse complement strand
TGGAGGAGGTAGAGAAGCCGAGGAAGTGTTGATTAAACATGAACAACGAGCTTTGTTTGAAGGAAAGAAACTATCAAGTAATATTTCGAATTTATTTCCATTTTTTGATGACAAAGGAATAGTACGTGTTGGAGGAAGGTTAAAAAATGCTTCAGTGCCATATTCTCAAAGACATCCTCCTATTTTACCTAAGGCTTCAAGATTAAGTAAAATTTATTTTCAAAGTTTGCATAGGAAATTTTTTCATGTTGGACCACAAGGTCTTCTAAATGCAGTGCGCTTAAAATTTTGGTCTTTAAATGGCCGTAATCTCGCACGTAAAACAGTACATCAATGTGTAACATGTTTTAAATGTAAGCCCACTCTTTCTTCTCAAATTATGGGTAATTTGCCTAGTGAAAGAGTTAATGTTTCACCTCCATTTGCTATTACAGGTATTGATTTATGTGGCCCTTATTTAGTGAAATTTAAAAATCAACGTAAAGGTATTCTAAATAAATTGTATATTTGTATTTTTATATGTTTCGCAACAAAAGCCATCCATCTTGAGACATTAACAGATTTAACTTCCGATGCTTTAATTGCAACACTTAAACGTTTTACAAGCAGACGTGGCAAATGTTTCAAAATTTATACAGACAATGCTACTAACTTTGTTGGAGCGAATTCAAAACTGAAAAAATTTTATACGCTCATTAATTTCCCAGACAAGGAATTAGCTAATTATTTTACACAAGAAAATATAGATTGGAATTTTATTCCACCCAAATCACCTCACTTCGGTGGACTTTGGGAAGCTGGGATAAAATCGGTGAAGTACCATCTGAAACGTACGATTGGCAATTTTCATTTCACTTACGAAGAATTCGAAACGATTGTCATTCAAATAGAAGGAATATTAAATTCGCGACCCCTTACTCCTCTTACTAGTGATTCAGAAAGTTTTGAAGTTCTGACGCCAGGTCATTTCTTGATAGGACGACCTATAACAGCAATTTCTGAGCCGTTTTTGACAGATTTAAAGGAAAATCGCTTAAGTCGTTGGCAAAAAACCACAAAAACTGTACAACTTATTTGGAAAAAATGGAAATCCGATTACTTAAATACTTTACAAGCTAGATCAAAATGGATGGTTGAAAAAAATGATCTAATGATAGGCCAAATGGTTTTGATTAAAGAAGATTTTCTGCCAATTAATAATTGGCTTTTGGGGCGAATAATATCATTGTACCACGGTTCTGATGGAAAAGTCCGTGTTGTGAAAGTTCGTACCAAAACAGGGGACTTTAAAAGAACAATTAATAAAATAGCTGTATTGCCTATTGAAATTTAGTAAATTGTGTATTATGTTACTCAATTATTATTGATTATATTGAAAATTATTTTTCTCAATAATTTTGTATTCTTATTTACAAGTTTCGATGTTTGTTTATTATTTTGTATTTTTCTATACATATTTTATATTTGTTTACATGAATAACCGAAACCTTTAATATTAATATTTCATAATTAAACTTATGTCAAGTTCTTGCATGTGAACATGGCAAGGCCGGGCGGGATGTTTTGCGCATTTTACGCCAACGAATCTCGCCAAGGGATCGCCTCCTACGATTGAGGCAGATAGAGAAAAGAAATCTAGCCTACCGGACGTGAGCAATTACTGTAAAACGAAGCTCACAATTAAATTGTATTCCGCTTCATTGTAAATATTTGTATATAATAAAATAATTAAAAAACGAAGCAGTG
The DNA here is from genome assembly GCA_000611955.2 of Stegodyphus mimosarum. NCBI lineage: Eukaryota > Metazoa > Arthropoda > Arachnida > Araneae > Eresidae > Stegodyphus > Stegodyphus mimosarum. Next base: position 15,279 of record KK113299.1, on the reverse strand, counting down.
AAGCTGGTCCGTCGATAAAATTAATCATTAAGATAATATAATTTAAACAGGGACAATACAAATTACAATGCCACTTTGATGAGTTCCTCCGAGATTTTAAAGGTGAGGACCCTGTGGCGACAAAGGACCGAAAGTCTCTTCACTCTTCGCCTAACATCAACCTCTCGAGAGGCCTTTCGCCTCGCCGCATATTTTGAGTACCCTCCCACGCCGCAGATATATTATACATTTACAAACATCCATGCATTCTCCAAGATTCGAGTCCGCGCACTTTCAGTTAATTATGATCGCAGTGACATTAAAAACGAATGATTCCTCAATAAAAAAGAAGCATTTCAGGGGTTTATTTCCGTTTCTGCTAAAGAAAACGGAACACGAACTTCGAAGGGCGGTGCTTTTGAAACTTTTTAATTTATTCTAAAATACAATGCTAGAATACAGTTCTAAAAATTGTAATGCTATCATGAACTGTCCTAAAAATAGCAATCAGTGTTGCTGTGAGAAATGTTTTGCAAATAATAAAAGACGTACTTAATACAAATATTTAAGACGTACGTAATACAAATATTTAAGACGTACTTAATACAAATATTTATTTTTTATTTTAAAAAATTCCGTATTAGTTATATGATAATAAATGGAGCAATGAATTAGCCCCCCTACAATGCCATCGATAATTTTACGAAGAAAAAAGCGAACAAAATACTAATATAATTTTAAAATGTTGGAACTAAAATTTTTCTTTAAAAATTAACATTGTGTTTAAACTTATTTCTTTATATATGACACTGGCGTATTTTTAGTTATTTGTTTGTAAAAAAGTATTTGCTCGTAAAAAAGGCAGCAAATTCCAAGTATGACTCAGTTGGTAAACTCGGGGGCCGCCTCGAACTTCAAACGGTACCTGCGACGCTGAAAAACAGTTTATTAAAGTAGTAATAATTTTAATATACTTATCTACATTTTCAATGAAAGCAAATAAAGTTAGCTAAGCTCAGTTACCAACTTTTCATTTTATTAATTATTGTGTTAGTTTCAACTTTTGGATATGTTTTCTACATCTACGAACTAATGAAATTATTGTTTCTTTTCAGCTCTTCCTCCTCGCTAAGTATCAGATAACGTACGTATGAATTATTTTATCATTGTTTCGAATTTTTTATTTTCTTTACCTATTTTCCATATAAATTATAACAGGAAAGCAATTTTAAATGATTAGCAAATCCATTTTTTTTTCGAAAGGAATTTATAAATATCATTTACGGAAAACGGATTTCAATTAAAAACCGGTATTTTAGGCATGGGTAATTTCTAATGCGTCTTAATTGTAATTCTGGATCATTTCATCTGCTGCCATTCAAGGCTATTTCATCTGTTGGTTATATAACCAACCGAAATTACCGGCGGGAAAAAGCATGCCGTTCATTTTCATAAAATGAACATTCTTGCTTCATAAAATTCTTGCTTCCTTCTAACTTACCGCCAAAATATTTTCATAGTTACGGGAGTCAACGTTTTTGGGGCAGAGTGAGTTTTCAGTGATTTTTGGTTTGATTTATTTGATTATGGCACTCGAGGACAATCTCTCCTTTAACATACGCGTCGAGTGTGCTGACCACTACACCACGAAGGCATGCCAAGAAGGCGGGAAAAATACCTTATAAATATAATCAGGCCTCATCGAGTGTTACTACAAATTTCTATTTATCGGTAGCTATGTGTTTTTCATACAACTTTAAAAAAAATTGTTTTTGTTTACAGAATATGCTTTGGAAAAAGCAGACGAAATTAAATATTAAACATCCTTTTGAACTTGAAATTTTAGGAATTATTTTACTTAGTGTCAGAATGCATTACCACTTTCAATATAATGGAAGTTTGGAGCGCTGGGATTTCCTTCAGGATCAAAGACTAACTGATCTCGATATTTAACAGCATTCCAAGAATCTTAGAATGCTAGCCATTCTTTCCCTTTTTTCATTTTCAAATTTAGTATTAAAGGTACCATTGTTCGAAATGCAATAGCGTATAACTTTTTATGCCTTCCGAAATAGTTCATATGAGTATTTTTCATCAAATGCGGCTCTGTAGCCATTTTTACTTTCTTGTAAGAAGTAAAAACGAATATTGTAAGTATCGCGAAAATTTTCGAGTATCATATTTCAACGAAAATATCCATTTTGACCGTTATCCAGAGCAATGCAATAATGATTTTGTGTGTTATCTGAACGTAAAGACCGAACAAAGGACTCTTTTTCTCCCAAAAAATTATAAAACTGATTTAAAATGGATTCTGAAGAGAATTTTTCGCGGCTTCTGTGCGTACGAACGAACATACCTATGTATGTATCTCGTATAACTCAAAAATGAGTAGCGTCAGAACATTGAAATTTTTTTATATAGGACTGCTATAACATGCACATTGTGCACCTCCTAATTTTGGTTGCAATCGGCGCATCAAACGTAAATATACACTGGTGTGCAAAAATTAAGGACGAAGTCCAAAAATTAGCATATCAGCTGAACGAAGAGGTAGAGCGGAAAGAAAGACCAATCAGGAGATTAAGTAAGGTGATGTACGGTAGCACATGCGCAGATATGCAGGTAGACGTAATGGGGGAGTGTCTGAGTAGTATAAAGCATGTTGTCGGTGTAAGATCAGTATTTCTGGCAAAGAGATTGCACGCCGTATAGCAGTTAAAATCACACCGAGTTGCTGCCTCAGCGAGAAATGGCGATTACTCAATCTGTTAGACGACATCTGGATGTTTTTACACGAGGTCGAATCATTGGGAAGTTGGAGGAAGGCCGCAGTGTGACAAGTGTGGCTGCAGAGTTCGGAATTGCTCACAGCATCGTTTCACGACTTTGGTGACAATTTCAAACTACAGGAACAGCTATCCGGGGGTTTAGTAGTGGTCGTCCACGAGGAACCCCACCCGCAGATGACCGGCATATTGCCTTACAGGCCAGAAGAAACAGGCGGCAGACAGCGGGAGAAATCGCTAGACACACGACACAGGCGACTGGACGACCGATATCGCATTTTACCGTGGCCAGAAGACTGCACGGTGGAGGTCTGTTTGCACGATGCCCTGTACGGTGTGTACCTCTAACGCCTGCCCATCGGAGAAGGCGTTCTCTGTGGTGGCGGGAACACCGGAATTGGAGAGACAATGAATCGGTCACGGTAATGTGACCAATGTCACGGTCTTCCAGCTGGTCTTTCCTGATTTCCTTGTTACTCTTTACAGATGACGAGTACTCTTTACAGATGAGAGCAGATTTAGTGAGTTGCGATTCTAGACACATACACATCTGGACAGAGCGGGGAACACGCAATAACCCCTTCAACATTATCAAAAGGGACTGTTTTGGAGGTCGCGGAGTTCTCGTTGGAGCAGATGTAATGCTTGGTAGCCGGACCGACCTTCATATCTCCCAAGAAGGTTCGTCACCTGGGACTGCTATTGTAACGAGGTTCTTCTTCCTTACATGCGTCTTTTCACAAGGGCTATGGGTCCTCAGTTCCTCTTCATGGACGACAACGCTCCACCTCATCGCACAGTTACTGTCGAAGAGCTGTTGGAGAGTGAAGATATTGAACACATGGATTGGTAGGCAAGGTCTCTGGATCTAAATCCCGTCAAGCATGTACGGAACTTACTAGGGAGAGCCGTGGCAGCACGTAACTTATCGCCAGTAACGATTCCGAAACTGCGATTGGTGCTACAAGAGGAACGAGCAGCAGTGTCTCAACAGCTCATTAACAACCACATATCCAGCATGCACAAATGATGTGAAACCTGCCTAGCTGTCAGGGGAGATCATATCCCTATTAAAGACTGGATGTTTCTTGCTGGACACTCATCACAGAGATGTTTCAGCCTTCAGTCGCATTGTGCTCCATGATACTTTTTCAATAAAGCTTCTTTTTATCCCTCTGATTTCTCTTTTAGTAAGTGTTGCTTACATTACTGATGTCCTTACGTATTTGGGATCTTACTGTATGAAATGTGTTGATTTGGAAAGCTTTTGTACAAAGTTATATTGAAAAACACCGTCTCGTCCTTAATTTTTGCACACCAGTGTCTATATATTGTTACTTGAACAGGGTTTCCTATGGATTGAATGCACAAGTCGCAAAAAGTCAAGAAAAATTTATTCTTTCCACAAGAAATAAATCAAAATTCTGAAATATTTCTTCAGAGATATTCGCACAATATCACAATATCTCAAACGTTTAGCAAAAACTCAGTTCAAAACAGATAAAATAATTCTATCTCACAGCGAATAATTCTATCTCACTCGTGGACACCACTGCGGTAAGCCAGTAAAAATAGTGGCAACTTCTTGTCCCAGTCCTGTTGGTTTCTGGAAACCACTAATGAGAGCTTATTGAGGATGGTTCGATTAAACCTCTCTACCATACCGTCCGACTGGGGGTGTAAAGGGGTCGTTTGGGTTTTGTCAATGCCGAGTAGCTTGTAGACTTCCTTGACTACAGCCGAGGTAAAATTCCTTCCCTGATCAGAAGGTAACTGAAAAGGTACTCCGAACCTGGAAATCCAGTGCTGTATCATCATCCCTGCTACTGTGACAGACTCTTGATCAGGAATAGGATACGCTTCAGGCCGCTTGGTGAAGTAATCCATGACAACGAGGATGCATTTGTTGCCATCAGCAGTTCGTGGCAGAGGTCCTAAGATGTCAAAGGCGATACGTTCAAAAGGTGCTCCTACATTGTAACGTTGCAGCTTCCCCCGGTTGCGTTTCTTCGGTCCTTTCCGACTTGCACAGGCATCGCAAGATCGGCGCCACTTTTGCACGTCATCCTTTGCATTATTCCAGTAGAAACGCTCTCGAACTCTCTGCAAGGCCTGCATTATTCCGAAGTGACCTCCTGCAGGACTGCTAAGTAGTTCTTTAAGGACGTCCGTGATCTTGGGAGTAGCAGCTGCCATCGGAATGTCTTTCCATCATCCGATTCGAATTTCCGGTACAAAACGCCGTTTCGAATATGGAGTGAGTCCCAGAGAGCCCAATATTGTTTTGTCGTGGGACTATAGCTCGAAATATTCCGCTAGGTAGGTTTTTCTGTTTGAAGTCTCCATTAACTCAATTATGGGTTTAATGCCTTTCCTGATTTCCTTGTTACTCCATGGGTCTGGATCAGCCGATGTTGATGTTGTTATTTGCAGTGCGACTGGGTTAACCAGCTGGTATTTAGCTTCGACCCTGGAACAATGTCAGCAGTTTTTTGGGCAAGGTCTTCTAGATAAGGCGTCAGCGTTGCCGTGCGATGGTCCCTTACGGTGACGGATAGTGATGTCATATTCCTGGAGTCTCTGTATCCACCTGGCTATCTGACCCTCAGGATTCTTGAAATTTAAAAGCCAGGTCAATGATGCATGATCCGTGCGGAGCAGGAATTTTCTGCCGTATAAATAATGATGGAAATGTTCTACGGCTTTGACTATGGCGAGCAGCTCTTTCCTGGTGACACAATAATTCCTCTCCGGTTTGGACAGGCACTTGCTTCAGTAAGCCACTACACGTTCTTGGCCCTCTATTTCTTGGGACACAACAGCGCCGACACTTTCATTACTCGCTTCCGTGTCTAGAATAAATGGTATGTCAATCTGAGGATACGTCAGGATTGGAGAAGTTGTTAAAGCTTCTTTCAGATTCTTAAATACATCCTCACATTCTTTTGTCCACACGAACTTTTGCTTGCTCTCTGTCAGCTTGTGAAGGGGTCTCGCAATGGATGAAAAATCCTTCATGAATCTCCTATAGTAGGTACAAAGCCCTAGAAAGCTTCTCAGCTGGTGGACATTTTCGGGACGTCTCCAGTCTTTAACTGCTGACACTTTTTCAGGATCCGTGCGCACACCTTCAGCAGAGATGACATGTCCGAGGTAAGTCACTTCCTGTCTGAATAATTTGCATTTAGCGGGACTCAACTTCAGATTGGCTTCTTTCAGTTTCTGAAGCACCTTTCTAAGATTTTCCAAATGTTCTTCGAAACTCTTCCCGACGATGATGATGTCATCCAGGTATATCAGACAGGCTTCGTATGAAAGACCTTTTAAAACAGTCTCCATTAGACGTTCGAATGTAGCCGGCGCATTACATAGTCCAAACGGCATCACCTTGAACTGCCAAAGTCCTTGTCCTGTAGTAAATGCCGTCTTTTCTCGGTCATCAGGATGTATTTCTACCTGCCAATATCCACTCTTTAAATCAAGTGTCGAGAACCACTTGCTTCCAGAAAGAGTGTCCAGAATGTCATCAATTCTAGGAAGAGGGTAACTGTCTTTCTTCGTAACCTCGTTCAACCGGCGATAGTCAACGCAAAATCTGGTTGATCCGTCTTTCTTCCTCACCAGGACGATGGGAGATGCCCAGGGACTTGCTGAAGGCTCGATGACATTGCTTTCTTGCATGTCCTTTAAAAGTGCTCGTACCTCTTCCTGTTTCGCAATCGGCAGACGTCTTGGATGATGCTTGATTGGTGGATTATCACCAGTATCGATTCTATGTTGAGTCAAACTGGTTCGACCAACGTCAGAAGACGAACGGGAGAAAACATCTTGAAGGATCTTTAATAAAACGCTCGGCAACATTCTTTTCTTCATCGTTTAATTGCGCATTCTGCAGTAACTCCGATATAATGTTGTCGGAAGACACGGGTTTTTAGATGTTACTTTTTCTTTCAACGATGGTTACTGGGGTACATTCTGCAACCTATTCACCTTTCTTAATAACCCTTGCCTTATGAGTTACATTGGCAACTCTCACCGGGATAACGGTCCCTGATAAGTCGACGAGTGCTGAGGCTATTAATACTCCTTTAGGGCTATTACAATTCTTGGGATATTCCATGACGCCGTAGCGGAAATTTCTATTTTCGGCTATGGATCCAGGAAGTAAAATTTCTGTTCTTGCCGGTATTGTGATATCGTCTTGAGCTATGATTTTGTGGATAGATTTCACTCCTTCATCATTAATCCCGAATAAAGTTATGTCCTCAGAGGCAGAATGCAGTTCGTTATTTTTAAAGTCCAAGGAAAAATTGTATTTCCTTAAAAAGTCCAATCCGAGTATGCAAGGGTCTGTAATTTCTGCTACATATGCCGTGTGATGGTAAGCGGCACTTCCAAAGGTGATGTTAACGTTTAATTTCCCTTCTATATTGATCTTCTCGCCGGACACAGTCTGGAGGGTAACGCAGGGCGGCGTCCAGATAAGTTTACCTTCGAGTTGTTGAGCCAAATCTTTTCGAATGATGGTAACATTGGCTCCCGTGTCGATCGTCATGTTACAAGGAATTCCATTGATTTGTCCCATGATGAAAATTCCGTTATTGCCGCCACTCACTGCAGAAATCTGAAGCGCTTTAAACTGGGGCTTTTCATTATCTGGCAACCTCCGCCCCGCGAGATGGCCACGAATTAGTTTCCCTCCTTCTTGAGAGGCGCGGTCTTAACATCCGTGCCCTGGGGTGTTCTGCAGTTTCTTCGAATGTGCCCTTCAGCTCCGCAGTTCCAGCACTTTACGAACGGTTTCTTGTCACCAGTATTCCGTGTCAAAGCATTCACCTTTCTGGTTAAATCGTCTAGGCGAGCAGTCATTGGATCCACTGGTTCTTGTATGTGAGCAGCTCTGATTGGGTGGCGGTCTCTACGAGTGGCTTGCTGTGCTGCCTCGAATTTCATGGCATACACCAGAGCACTTTTTAAGTCCTTCACATCAGCCATTCGCAGTGCTTTCTGTATTTCAGGATCCCGGATGCCGTCGATGAAGTATTGCAGGGACAGGATTTCTCTTGTTTCTGTCGGGCACTCCGAAAAGGCGAGGTGGGACAGCCTTTCAACATCCGTGGCGAGCTCCTGGAGTGTTTCCGTAGGCTTCTGTTGACGGGATTTTAACTGCAGCCTGCTGTAATCTTTTAAACACTTCTCTCCAAAACGCAGCTCTAAAGCACTGGACAGAGCTTCGAAATCTAGCCTTTTGTTTTCGGGAAGAGTTTGAAGGATGTCCGCTGCGTCTGCTCTCAAAGAAGCCGCAAGGTGACAGGCCTTAGCTTGGGAATCCCATCCATTTGCTTCCGCAACTATAGAAAATTGTGTCTTATACACTTGCCAGGAGGTCTTCCCATCATATGTCGATAGCTTCAGAGAAGGGCGAGCACTCATGGGTAGAAATTTGAAACTATCCGAATTGCTTCCTGCCGTCGCTACGAATTTCTTTAAAGTATCAACTTCTTTCGCAACCGCAGAAATCTTGTCATCAATTTGTTGCTCCACAGCAGAAACTCTTCCTTCTATTTGTTCTTTTACAGCAGAAACTCTTTCTTCAATGTGTTCAACTTTATTTTCAACAGCGTCGATTCTGCCTTCCATGGCCTCGAATTTATTTTCTATTACTCTCATAATTTCTCTTTTCATTTCCTCTTGACCTGCTTCAATCTTTTCTTGAACAGCCTTCATTTCATCTTTTACAGATTCTTGAACAGCCTTCATTTCATCTTTTACAGATTCTAGACCAGGTTTCGTCTCCTCTTTCACGGAATCTTGGCCAGCTTTAATTTCTTCTTTAAATGCAGCAAAGCCTGCCATGAATTGCCTTAATTGTTCTTCCATTGCTCTAGTTAATGTCATTCAAAAAATCCCACTTCTGACACCAACAATTGTTACGTGAGTACGGGTTCGTTATATATTGAATGCACAAGTCGTTAAAAAGTTAACAAAAATTTATTCTTTCCACAAGAAATAAATTGAAAATGCTGAAATATTTCTTCACAAATCTTCGCACAATAACACAATATCTCAAACTTTTAGCAAAAACTCAGTTCAAAACAGATAAAATAGTTCTATCTCACAGCGAAATCGCTACAATCAATACAGCATCAAGTAAACAAACAGCAGTTCGCTTTTTACAGCTACAAGTATAACAGCAACAACAACAACTACTAACTAACTAACTGAGATGAGGTGTTTCACCTCGGCTTTTATAAGCTTTTAAATTATCAGTAGAACAATCACGATTTTTCTAGATTTTTCTGGATGGCAACAGTATTACGAGATATTTATTTATTAAGCATTAAATGCGCGCGCTCTTTTATTTTTACTGCTATTTTTTTTTCGACGTAGCTTTCTCTTCAAAAATCGTCTGCGTTGCACGGGGAAATAAAAAGGAATTATAATAACAATTCTAAATAAATAGCCAAATAAATGTGAAATTCGTAACATTATTAAACGGCTGAGTTTAAATATACGTGTATTTGTACCTTATAGTGTCTTGCATTTTGGTGGCTAATAGATTTACATTTTTGGCTACATTAAACCCATATTTCGAGTCTCCCTACATAATTTAAACCGACAAAAAATAATATTGACCTTTGCCGGGCAAGATGGGCCACGCAGTATATGACGTACAACCATTTCTATCAAAGATTTTTCGGTATCATTGATGCCCTAGAGCACATTGCACTCAACCAAACTAGATGCTTATGTGCACCTAAGTAAGCGAAATGCTACGGTTCTGCTGAATTCAATCATTTCATCTGCTTTTATTCTAATATTCATAACAGCATATCATTATCTATCTCATTTAGGAGGACTTGCAGTTAAACTTCAAGGACGAGCTGTTGCTATTGTGGAAGCCTCTAACATGGTCAGGGAAATAACTGAATTTTATATTTCTGAGCATGAAAATGTAGAGAGGAGTTTTTGGGAGTATATTTGATCATGTTAGGCAAATGTGTAAAAAATTAGATGTAGACCTTAAGCAAGTCTATCTAAATAATCCTCATTGGGATTCTATGTTTAGTTACTACAAAACTATTTTAGCAGTCCCTTTACTAGACCATCTCATTTTCCATTTAAAAATTCAATTTTCAAATTTAGAAAAGACTGTATCATTCCTGTTTTGCACACTGCCATCAGTCTGAGCTGATCGTGTAAATGAAATTGCTATAAATGAGTTAAAGGTGGCACATAAATATGATTTGCCCTTTCCGTAACTTCTAAGTGAAGAGATAAACGTGGGCGACGGCCGTTTATGTTTATTCCCAAAGCAAAGCTCCCAGATACACCAGTTATGGTTTTAAAAGCTTCGAATAAAAACTTTTCCCAAATATTGATGCTCTATTGCACATAGCAGCTACACTGGCAATAACATCTCGCCAATGTGAACGTTTCTCAAAGTGCTTTAAAAACGTTAGAAAATTATAATAGATCTACTATGACGGAACAGCGCAGAAGTTCTTCGGCTTAATGCATATTCAATACACTTAAGATATTCCAATTGGCAAATTTATTAATATATTTGCCAGTATGAGCCAAGAAAACAGCAATTCGAGAATATTTACATTTTCCGAACCAAAGTGAAAGGCCAGAAAATATTTGCCTTCTCCCTATCCCATTTTCATTTGCAGTTTAATTTTACGTTCAAAATAAACAATGCGTTTACAACTTTATGCATTTAATTCAATATCTTTATTACGGAATTATGTAGAACAGAAGTAGAGATTTTATATATGTATTTATCTTTGTACTTGTGCCCACTAGCGGCTGAGCGGTAAAGACGCCGAACACTGATAGTTCGGTCCGAGGTTCGAATTCCGCGAACGGGCTGGCTGCATGGGCGTTTTCGTGGTTTTCCCCATGTGTAACGTGTATACGAGCCAGTTTCCCTTAGAAAGTCCTCCACGAAGGCATCCCTCCCTTTAGGCAGATAGCCCTCGTGTGCTTTGCCATTATTGAATAACCTAAAAAAACCTTTGTACTTGTATTATGTAATCAAAGTACGATGAATTGCAAAATTCTTTTAATGTTTCTTTGTATGTATGTGAGTGTGTACGTCAGAAATGAAAGTAAAACAATAGAAGTATTACTAACATTATTTTATTTGTGCTGTTTATTATTTACTTTATTATGCTTTTTAAAAGTGCTTCGATAAAGGTTAAAGCAACTAATAAATTGAGTTTCGCGTTTAATATATTTGTAAGTTAATAATTATAACTACGATAATTAAATGCAATGTATCCATAATTATATATATAACTTTATTATTAGTAAAATTTTATAATATAATTATTATTTATTAAGATAACTGCCGTTAACATAATATACCCGTCACGTAATAATCACCTATATAACTGAAAATGCTGTAACACGGAGAACTATATAGTCATAAGAGTCGTAACGAGCAGCCCCCCCTTCTTATTTTGAGCTGGCTACGCTCATCTAAAAACAGAAAGACTTCAATTAAAATGGAAAGATCCTCACAAACCAAATCAGCGTCAGACGTTGGTGTTGGCTGTGAGATGTTTAGCCCCGAAAGAGTTTCTAATGAATCAGCGTTCACTCCTTCAGTAAAGTAAATCGGTTTTCTGAATCAAGTCAGGAATGAATGAAACACCTCTAGATAAAAAGTTTGTTTCAAATTCGAAAACGAATTTCTAATACGTTTTGAATATAACTGCACTACAAACTCATAAACACACCATTTGTTAGGACGTCCTTCATTTACAGTTGAAGGATTACTGGAAACGTGTTCCTTAATAATAATTAAATAGATAGCGAAATTAATAATGCCTGCTTACTAAAGATAAATGTGTTCCTTAGAGGCACTCTGGAATATTAAAAATTATGATATTGTCTATCAGAAGTGCACTAATTAACTGCAATCCGTTTAGATCCGTCTAGAATAAATGGCTAATAAATGGTGCTAAATTTTGATTTAAGATCCGTTATTTCATCTTTTTAAAAATTACCTTTAGGCATATATATTGCCTTTGTATTAAATTTAAAAGTGCCGCTTTAGTATTTTTCTAATAGCAGTTTTTTTTAATAAATTAAATGTCGCAATCTATAGAGCAAGTCGTAATATGTTAACAATTTCCAAATTGTATGGTTTCGGAACATCCAAATTTTGATGTACATAGATAGACTAATAAATTGTTACGCTTTAAAAACAGTAGTTATAGTCGAGAAATCATTAATACATTTAAAAATTAAAGCGTTTTCCCAAAATTTGTTACAATTATCCCCTTGCTGTCCTATTTATAGGTGCATCTTAATCGATTTGTATTTAGAAAAATTACTCTTACACAAAGTAACACTTACCGCAACTGTGCAGAACATTCGCCGTAATATTACAATATTAGAAACTCAGTTCTGGAGAGCGAAGTTTAGAATGATCTTCAAAAATTCGAAGTGATCGTCGTTACACCGCTCTGTATGTCTTTCTAGGCAGTAAAAGGGAGAAAAGCTCTGAAGTAATTCTCTGGCATTAAGGAACTTATTTATGTCATTGAGGAATTCTTCCTTTTTTTAATAACATTGAGGATATCTTCCCTATTTATGTGATCGTTAATTATAATTTAATTTCCTTCCGTATTTTTCATTCAGATGTTTTAATATAGTAAAGAAAACATAGCAAGGAAATGAAGCTTTTGAAATTTTGCTGTGATTTCTCAGAATACTCTGTGCAGTGCAGAAACAACGTTTTCTCAGTTCAATTTCCAATGACAATTCAGACTCTCCAGATTTTTCTCATTTTATGGAACAGCCTACAAATTCTGATGCCTTCCCAAAATGTTCAAAACAGTATTTTTCTTCAGAAAGTGCATTTGCCTCACATTCGAGCCATCTATCCATTTAAGAAGTCATTTACAAAATAAATCTCTTATTCATGCACATCCTTATCTCAAAAGGATAATGAGAAACTTTAAATAGAAAATTTCAGTGCGAACGACATTCTGCAGTGACAGTTCGACCTGGAATCAAATCCATGGAGAAAAATACATGGGTAACATGCCCCAAATGAGAAGCTGAAATTCGATTCAATAATAATCATGCGTTTTAATATTTCGTACTAACGGAGATATCAACCTTTATTCACTAATTATGCAAATGAACAAAGGTGACAGTTTTCCTACCGAATTATATTTCATATATTCAAAGTAGAGGATAATACTTTTCGAAAGCACACGGCTTCAGAGATCCAAAATTCACTACACACTTCAGTAGTAAACACCTTATCTTCAGCTGTGTTAAAACTGTTTTTTGGAAGAAATATCTTTAATTCTTTATCCAATATGCTTGATCAAGATGTTACTGAAATATACCATGTAAATGTAATTCGAGCAATCAGTAAATATTATATAATGATCAAAATTATTGGTATTGGTACAAAGATCTGTCATAAAGGTTGTAGAGATAATTGATATTTTTTGAAGCAGGAGGACATGAAAAATGAGCAACGCCTTCGCCGGCAGTCGAACCATGGACCTCTCGGTTATGCGCCCAGGCTAACCACTTTTTACACGACGAAGGCATACCAAGAATACGGGAAAAATACCTTATATACTCCCCCTTTTAAAGGGCGACTGGTGTTTGGGATGACCCAATCGCCAAATCCCGGTGGTGGAGAATCATCATCCACCAACTTTTTAGATCGGGCGCCAGTGTAGAGATATTAGGTTATTTAGAAGCAGGAGAGATGAAGAATGAGCGGCGCCTTCGCCGGGAATCGAACCACGGACCTCTCGGTTACGCGTTGAGCGTACAGGCCACTGCACCACGAAGGCATGCGAAGAAGGCCGGAGAAATATCTTATAAGGTTACATCCCTAAATATATATATGTATGTAAGTTATATAACAAAATACGATAGCTGCTTTAAAAACAATTGTCGGTCTCAAAATTAACATTCTAGATTTAGTGCTTTCCCCCTAAATTCATCTGTTATGCCAAATTCGAGATTTTTCTGCTTAATGCAACGCTACTTGAAAAAGGCAACTAAACCTAAAATTAACCGGTCATAAATTAGCTGTACCTGTACATCAAACTTAGTATAAATACCGCTGGATAATTAATTACATCATTCCATTCTTTCCCTAAGTGCTGCTCTGTTATCCTCGCGCCGCTTTGCTTCTCAACAGCGCATGTCATTTGCCATTTCCTTGTAAAAGCCAATGTACACTGAAATTTATCATGTTTAATTATGATTCAATAAGTGTCTGCCAACTTAACTGGATATGTGTGAGAATTAGGATTATTTATTTATCCAAAATCCAAGTCGTTATCCTCATTTTTATGCCTTAACCACAGCCATGATGGATACTGAAAGCTAAACGTTTCAGAGTTAGACGGCGCATTCAAAATTATTGCATATATATATATATGGAATTTCTGTTCAAGGAGATGGTATATGAAAACTTTTCTAATTATATAGATAGATAGATAGATAGATATAGATATGTATATTAATAAATTATTTCGGCTTAATGGAGAATAATTTTCACGGTTTTTAGTCAACTATGATCATCTTTTTGATCATACTAAAAGAATGTCCATAATAGAAACGTCCTTGTTCTATCATAGAAATCCTTTGGTTTTGTCAAAACATTAAACTGTGTTTTACCAAATTTTAATTTGTTTAATTATTATCTTATTTAACCAATTAATTTGGTTTATTTAATTTATTTTTTAGTTAACAGAATTTGAAAAGATTTCAGTTAGCTTTGTTTTAAGAATACTGTGCATACATATTGTAAGTAGTATCAGTAAAATTTATAAATGCAGTTATTATTATAATTAATGTCTTAAGTTATATATTTTCTGTTTTATGATATTTCAACGTAATTATTGTATACTTTTTTATGTATATCACAAAGAAGATAACGAAAGAAGTTATTTGCATGACATGACCTCCAAGCAATTAATATTTCCCTTAAAGTTCCATCACATATTTACAAAAATTCTCCTTTTACATATATAAGCCGATTTTTAATCTTTTTAATAATGTATTCCATTGTTTTTATCCAACTTTGGGTGATAAGATGGCTGATGTATTATGAGGCAAGTATTTCGAAGCGGGAGCCAAAACAGATTGTTCAACTTAAACTGCCTTCATAGAATTGTTTTGAATTTCTGATGAAATTGATTTTTCCGTTATAAATAAATACCTCTGTCATAAATAAATCTACTATATTAAAATCCGTGCGCGTCTGTTTGTTTGTGTGTTTGTTTGTTTGTAACCTCATCTTCTTCGGAACGGCTGGGTGCAGAGCTTAGCGGAAGGTATCGTTGGATTCGGGAGGTCCGTGGGAGGCCATTTTGACCATTCGCTTAATTCTCCGACTTTAATTAGCCGAGATATTAATTAAAAACCTAATTTTTCCCCTACGTTTTGCCATTTTTTGACTTTCTTTCACCGTTTTCCCTAATGAGAGGGATTTGGCTACGTGCCAAATTCTGTTTTC
>KK113298.1:35068-60801 GCA_000611955.2 Stegodyphus mimosarum | reverse complement strand
AAGATATACTTATTTTAATTTTTGGTCTTTCAAAATTTGGGTGTTGAATTTGTCTCGCTCACACTTTCTTACAAATCGTTTGGAGCTATGGTAAAAGAGGAGACATTAGGAAATAAAGCTATTTATCTCTATCGAAACAGCCAAGGCATGAATCATTTTAAGAGTTGGCAGTTTGTTAGTCACAACTTCCAGAAATTCTAGAAAAAACTTCGAAAAGTACATAAAATTTTCAAAGCGAAGCATCACTCAAGTTTATTATATATTATACTCATTTGCTTTAAAGTTCACTTTACCTGAATACATTATATTTCCGTTAAAGCGTACAGGTTCTAACTGCCATTTTTTTAATATTGCTGTCATGTAGTTCACAGACATCAATTCAAACTCGTTTCAACTACATGACGTTTCTGAAATTTTGAGTTAAGAAGGTATAGATAAGTTTTATTATATATGCAGAAATATTACTGCGAAAATGCGGCAAAGAAACTCTCAGAATTTGTAAAATGGAGATTTCGGTATTTACTTTGGAATGCAATTGAAGAAAATGTAAAAGTCATCACTTCCAGGCAGGGAATTTAAAACATAGTCGTTTACATACGGAAAGTATTTCAATATCTGTATCTGTAGTACTGCTGATTTAAAAGGAGCTTTTGAAAATACTGAAATCCCTTATCGAACAGATTAAAATTTCAAGAATAGGAATAGTTTATTGTAATTTAAAGCTTGTGAGCAAATAAAGCAATTAAACTTATTTTATTTCTGACGGATACAGAAGAACTTATATCAGCCCAAAGAGAAAAGCTAGGTTTTAATAAATAAAATACAAGGATTTTGTCATTTTCTAGTCATATTTTCTGTTTCATTTTCAATTTCTTTACAGAGCTGTTCCAGTACTGTTTTTATAACAAAATAGCGATCTCAAAATGTAAATCACAATGCCATAATGTAACAGATAAAGAAGAGAATATTCCTGTAAAGGCAGAGTAATAAATTTATCTGTTAGAATTTTCATTTCTGTGGCATCCCAAGAGAAATGAAGTATATCCAAATACATCATCCATACCTAATATTATTTTTCTTTTCATTTTAGGATGAATTTGTAGGAGAAAAATCACCCAGTAAAGTCTCTGTTTTGAGTATCCATGCAATTTTAATCTTTAGACCTCTTTCTTCTTCGTTCTTCCTAGCATTTGTTGCCCAGACATCAAAAAACGATTTACTTTCTTAGTCAATAAACCAAGTATCTTCCCGTTTTTAGGATTGCTTTCGGAATTCATTGTATTTGTATCAAGGCATGTACTTCTGAAACTTATTTTATGAAGCAAAAATTGACTTTAAAACATGTATATTGATCAAACACAGAAAACAGAAAGGAAATGAAATATATCTTTCATCTTCCTGAAGATAAAATTGTACAGTCGGAGGCTTCTTGTCTAGTTATTCTAGTGCCAGATCAACTTGTATAACAGTAAAGAGAAAGCACTATGCTCCCGTGATTTAGTTTCTTCGATATACTAAATAATCTATTGAGGAAATAATAAAATAAGAAATTCCTTACTTATTCTACATTCTTTCAATTTTTGCCCAGTTTGCAGTTGTTGATGTATACGCATTAATAAATAGTCAGAATTTTTTAATGTTCCTGACTTCTGAAAGAGAAGTTAATTTTTTAATAGCACATAGTTTGTAAAGCGCAATATTATTAGTTCTTTCGCAATTATTAAAGAAACGTTTTATCAAAAAGACGATCCAGTTATATACATTAGTGAATAAATTTAATGCCAATTTCTTTAAAAATGCTTAAAAAATTGTGTTCTTCAAATGCAACGAACAGCTTTTCTAAAACGCCAGCTAAAACTTTGTAGAGACATTAGGTATTTTTTGAAAGCAAGAGAGATGAAAAATGAGCAGTGCCCTCGCTGGGACTCGAACCACGGACCTCTCGAATAAGCGCCGAGAGTGCTGACTACTACACCACGAAGGCATGCCAAGAAGGTGGGAGAAATACGTTATAGCTTCACATTAAAATATACTTCTTCCTTACTTATAAACAATAGACCAAGAATGATTATTAAATTAAAAGTAAGAACACTTGATTATTTATTTATATTAAAATTAATTTAAGCCTTCTGTTCGTTTGAATTAAATTCTTTTTCAAAAATATAAATTTAACAAGTATGATAAAATTTTAGTAACAAATTACTTAATAATATTTCAACGAAATTTATTTTAGTAACAAATTACTAATTACTTCAGTAAAAAATTACTAAAAGTCTTGATATTGATATAAAAGATATTGAATTTCTGAGAGCATGATCATCTCTGTTAAGGATAATGACAGGTAAATAACTATACTTAAAGAGAAAGAGAATTGCTAGAACTTGCAATTGTCAAACATCCTATTAACAAGGTCAGGTAAAGTAAGAATGCCAAAACCAACAAGAGAAAAACCATCTGAAAGTAAAATCTAGAAGAAAATGTAGCAAAGAAAATCGTCAGAAAACCAGTCTCAAAGAAAAAAACTACACTTAGGTAGACCCCCCCCAGGAACATAACCAAATGCAAACATAATAAAAACTTAGAACAAGCAAACACATCACCCAAAATGTTAATCCTAAAAGAATGTCGTAAAAAAGATGCACTAAACTTAAAGAAGGAAAAACATATATATAAATTATGTCACGAGGAGATAATTTGGTTATGTCAAGAAAAATAACTACTTCACATCATTAGTATATTATGTTATGTTACTAAAATATATTCGGGGTGTATCGGAAAAATATATTTACATTACATCATCAATACTTTGTGTTATATCAATGAAATATAATTACGGGTAGTAAACATGATCACATTTTGCATATGAGTTTTATAGTCAAAAGCTAATTGGGTTATGACATAAAAATTAGCTACTTTACACCATCAACGTATTACTATATTATGTCACTACAATATATATATGCTATGTCGGTAACATACGAGTACGATTGCGGTGCGTCCTCGATGTACTGTATAACATCACTAAAAATACTTCTGCATTGTCCTATGAGTTATACTGTGTTGTACGATCCTATGAACAATTAGATACTATGATTGTATTATATTGTAAGATTAGTTTTATCTTAATTCGTTTCAGTACCTTTTCTTTCAACCTTTCTCTTCCTGTCTTGTCAGAATGCAAATTAAGTTGAGGTTAATGGTGAGTAAATTGTAGTTTAGAAAGAGTATTGAGGCAGCCACTCAGTATAAGCTGATAGTATTAAGTTAAGCCGAAGACAGAGCGGATCTGTGGATTGGTGGGCAACGTCTATATCTATTGGAAAACAGGATTAGAAGTCTCGCTACTAAATAAATCCAAGTTTATCACTTTACCTGAGTTCCAGCAATTCGCAAGTATTGGTAACTAGTACTTTTAAAATTTTAGTTATACTACAAGCCATAGTTCTAATAAAATTTTTAGTCGAGTTTTACCTATTGTCTATGTTACTGAAATTTAATTAGACTTCTGTTTAGTGACAAAGATGGTAATTCTTTTGAGTAAGGAAGGCTTAAACAGCAGCAATTAAATGGGTTATTAGACTTAACATTAAATGTAATCAAATGTAATTGAGTTACATTAATAAGTTATGTGATCTTATAAGGTATTTCTCCCGCCTTCTTAGCATGCCTTCGAGGCGTAATGGTCAGCATGCTCGGGGCATATTCGAGAGGTCCGTGGTTTGAGTCCCGGCGAGGGCATTGCTAATTTACCATCCCTCCTGCTTCAAAAAAGTCATAATGTTTCTACAATCTACCACAGAGTGCTACCTCTGTCGTAGCACTCTGAGTTGAAGATACTGAATTTAATTGTGATTAGAAAAGGTTTTGGGGCCATCGGTAGCATAATGGTAATTTTTGCTCGCAGCCGATGTAATGCGATTTAATAACTGCTTCAATAGAAACCAGGTATTAGGAAAAACAGTAGTTTGAATTTATATGTATAAAAGTTTTCAAGTCGATTGATTTTTTCCGGTTTTCTTACATTGACTTTATATTAAACATTTTGAATATGAATTTTTTTAAATATGAAATAGGAATTTTTTTATATTAAATTACATTATTTAAAAGAAATTCTTTTTTCTTTCCATGACATCCATTTTGTTACTTTTTCAGAAGTTCATTGACACTTTAAATTTCGGTTCTTCTTCATCTAAAAGTGGTTCATTTAAGCTAGCGTCGCATACGAAAGACATCTTCACGTACCAAAAGCATTTGAGACAAATAACACTTTGGAACAACTTTTCTTTGACTTTATGGGATTGTCGGGTACAAGTAAACTGAATTCATCTTCTGAACTGCTGTTTCTTGACGAAAACGATGGGAAAAGACTGGATACTGATAACTAATCGGTAGAAAATGTGAAAACTGGAACTTTCAATGAATGGGATAGAAAAACGCTCTCCTGTCTATCTTTAGAAATAAAAAAAAGAAATATTATTTTAAGCAAGTGGTTATCTTAGACAGTTTGTGTATGATATTTACTTTATGTTCCGTTGTCTTAATTAGCCCACTAAGACTGCTCTTGGTGGGGAAGACTTTTCTTTGTCATTCTACTTGATACGTTCAAAACCCGCTTCATGTGAAAATGCATTTGAGTCACGAAATATGAAAACCTGTAAGGGTTCAGAAGAAGAAGGGCAATAGGAGAATACGGCTTTCGAGGAGAAAGCAGAGCCGAGACAAGGGTGCGGCAAGTGAGGCACTTGCCTCAGGTGAAAGAATAGAAGGGCGCTAAATTAGCTATGAAAGATTAAAAGTAAATTTAAAAAAAGAAATTATGATTTTTAACTTTAAACTTTGGAATACATCAAAGAATATGAAAAGAGTTTAATGTTATTAACAATCCACCTGAATTAAAAGAAAAATTAACAACATTAATCTCTTCTCAAAAGGTGTTTCAGAGTAGTGCATATATTATTTTCTAAGGTTAAATTTATTCTTGGTTGTAGCATACTGAAGTTAATTTACACTTGTTGTAACGAGTTAGAAAGACTAAACTTGCGAAAAAAATATCATACTGCTGACTTAAGTAATTCTCTACTTTGTCTCCCATTAATTTGCACTGCTTTTACTTTGTCGTAACAAGTTTGCCAAAGTCCACTAACCGAGCTCAGATTGCAATGCAATATCCGACGACAGTTTCTTGCAGCTAAACGCATGACGGTCCATTTGAATAGCATTGGGAGACTAAACATGGGTATTTGAAAATGAAATGTGCAGCATTATTAGTCTTTTTTATTTATTTTTTTTTGTGTGTGTTTAGAATTTGCCAATGAACGAGGATTTTTTTTTTGTGTGTAGAATTTGCCATGTTTCGAAGTTTGCCTTCTTGTATCCACGTTTAGTTTGTACTGGAGCTATACAATTGGTTTCATTAATGGTTACTTCTGAAGCAGATATGTATTGGGATTAAACGAATCCGTACATTATTTTGTCTTATTCTTTGTCTACTGAAATGTAAATTTATAAGGTAAGATGAAACTTTGTTTTTAGAATTATTCTGTTATTTATAGTGCAATGAAAAAACGAATGTTTGAATTTCAAAGAAATAAAAAAAGTAGGTTTACAATTTTGAACATTTTGTGGAAGATTTAAGGCGACCTGTTCTCGTTAATTAACATGAATGAGTTTGACACAAAAGAAAATGACTTAAAAAGTCTAATTTTGTTCGCTGATCCTGAGGTAATCGACAGAAAAGTATGTTTAAAAGATATATTTTTATTAAAATTTTTTTAAAATATAGTTTCGGAAAGATTGAAACGTGAAGAAAGATAAATAAAAAATCAAAGCATACAACATTGATTTTAAAAGAACTCCGACCAGCAATGGAAACGTGTTTGGATAAATGACAGATGGTTTTAATATGAAAATCGTGTTCAGTTCGCGTTAATGTTACAACCTACCTAGGATTATTAATGTATATTAATAATTTTCATGGATTGTGAAGCTCTAATAAATCAATTGTGACAAATATAATCTTCATTTGCGTAAGGAAACTTTTCGAACATGGCCATTCTCTCTAAACATAAATTAAGTAGTGACATATATTTTCAAGAAGTTATTGATGATTTTGCTTCGTTAAAAGCAAAATAAATTAAATTACATATATGTGCTTGAAAGGTTTGTGCAATAAATTTTAGAGTAGATACACTGCCATTCATACTTCTTTAGTGTTATTTGCTATTTATCAAAGCGGGTATTTTTATGCTTATTTCAAATAAAAAATGCAAATCATTATGTATGTTTCATTTTTCGGGATATATAAAGCTATCATTAAATACTTTTATAAGAATAATGGTATTAGGATTTGCAATAACTTCTTTAAATGAATATAAAAATGCTTAGATACGGTTAATTTGTATTCTATGTATATATATATATATATATATATATATATATATGTGTAAGACAGAAAAAAATACGATAGCTGTTTTAAGAATAATTGGCGACCTCAAAATTAACTATTGTAGATTTGGTGCTCTTCCCCTAAATTCATCTGTTCTCCCAAATTCGAGATTCTTTCATGTTATACAACAATGCTTGAAAACTGAAACTAAAACCCAAAATTAACCAATCATAGCTTGTCTCTACAATTGCATTTACTTCGATATAAATACCGCTCGCAAAAAATTACGACTTTCTTTTCTTAGCTCCTGCCACGCTGTCAACTATATGTTTCTCTGCCTGTTTTTCTTCTTATTCTAAACTGACCTCGTACCCTGTTAGTCTGCGTATACAAGAAATTATTGTAATTGTTTATGATCAAAAAGTATATTGTCTAAGAAGAATTATTCTAACATGCCTAGAAATAAAGACAGTAATTAGCTGAATTTGGTTTTCATATCAACATCTTCTTCCCGTCTGGCCATTCTGCTATCACGGCTATGCATTAAAATATCGCAGTTAAAATAAAACTTAAATTTTGAAAGGACTCTAAAATATTATCCAAGTTTATATTTTGGAATTATGTAAATAATTATTTTGGTCAAAATTTCAGGATTTGTACTTTTCAAATTATTTCTCTTCATTTGCTAATGCTTTAACGCTTTCTCTCTAAAAATCTTTTTCTCTCTAAAAATCTTTTTCTCTCACCCAACCTTTTTCTTCTTGAAAGGGGGATATGTAAAATATAAAATCTAGCTTCCAAATAATAGATTAATAGCCCTTTAACTCCTATCTTTATTCTAAAAATAGCAGAGCAATAAATTTTCTAAGCAAACGGAAAAGATGCGTCATCTAATCTGTATGGCGCACTTATCGATGAAATCTGAACCCAGCACCTTTACATTAAACTGTCATGTGATCTGAAATGGAGTGCGGCATAAAAGCTTAATTGCGCAGCAACTCTTTCTTTTCTGTCTTCCCTTGTTCTTCCAGAAGCTTGTGTCGCTTTGCCGCTGTCCATGCAGAGTTTACTTTTCTAATTTTCGCCCTTTAAGAAGATGTAATCTGTATAAAATTGCATCCACAGTGATAATGTGCATTATCCAGAAATAAAATTATTTGTGGAATTTAGGCCATGTCTGCAAGTTTTTTGGTTTATGCATCCATCGTTCCAACTACGTAATCAAGATGTCTTCACTTTATGATGCGGAGAACCAACGCCAATCCGTTGCAACTTACTTCTAACGCGTCATAGGTCATCTTATTACAATAATAACACAGGCTTGCTTTTTATTACATATATAGTGTAATGTAATACATATATAAGGGCAGTAATGCATGTTAATGTATAAAAGAATGCAGAATAATGCGTGTGTATATACTTCTAGCCCACCGCTCTCCAGAAACGCAGGACATATTGCATTGCATATAGGGCGCGCATTTACCTTTTTGTCTCAGGTAAAAAATATGCAGGCATGGCTCTGGACGAAAGGCAAGAAACGACATGATTATTTAACATTTGGGAGCTGATTAGGGAGAATTCAAAAATACTACTCAAATATAAATGATGAATAATAATGGGCCACTGATGTAAAATTCTCAACCGACGCCAGCTAAATCACGTTTCTTGAATTTTTGTTGCCATTCCTCTAAAAGAACTTTCGAAATTTATTTTTTAAAAATTCATTTTTTGATCTCCCAGTTATATGTATTAATCATTGAGATATGACCATTTCCAAAGTGTATCAATGAAAATTTCCTTTATGAACACGCTTTGGTTCAAAGAAATGTCATGTGGAATACATGTGAAGTTTGTGTCATATCAAATACATGTAATACATGTTAAGCGGAGTCATTTCATTTAAGTTGACCGACAGTTAAATTTATGCTGATTTTTTCCCTTATGCCTTATTTCGTCGCGTACTTGCTCATTCCAGAGAATTATGAAGATTTAAAGGCATGTGGCGCATTAAAATGAGCAGAAGTGTTGAAAACGGTATGAACTGGAGCACAGACATGGCTGAAGCCGCCACTGCTTTTTGCTTGCAGGAGGAACCTCGCTGATCAGAACACTGGCACGATTAGTAAGATGCTGTACATTAGTTGAGCTTTGTTCTGTCCGGACCAGTTTGGTTGTAAAATAGCGTAGATCTCGTAGTTGATATACTGCACAGTTCAGCGAACTGCTATAGTAGAAAATTTGTATTGTATTAGTTTAAGTTAAACTCACCAGCGGCGGTGAAATAAAGCTTTAAGCAAAGTTTTACATTTTATATTGTATCTAGTGGCCACAGTAAAAATCAGCAAAGGCGATAACTTCCCGACCGGTAATTCCTAAAGGTGCGCACAGCATGCACAGTCAATTATGTAGTTAGACATCTTTAAGTGTATAGCAAACATCTTACGATTTGTTGCTGACTAACTTATGTAATAAAAACTAACTCATATAAAGTAAATTAAATTTGCCATTTTTTTAATCTATAGCCTTATTTTTATTTTTATAATTCTATGTCCCAAAGTATGTTTCATTCTATGTTCTTGAATATGTTTCAGAAAACTGTTTTAGGCGGGTTATGGGAGTGGCATGAATTCACGCAAAAGCCTGCTTCATTGACACTCAGAGATTTTTACTTCTAACCCTATTTTTTCAAAATGTTAGAATTTTAGAATTTCTCCCATATACAGATAGACACGTAATAGGCTGAGAGCTGAGTAAATGATTTATTTTCTGAAATTTTACTTCGGCCCCACTACATTGAACTGGTGACCAGAAGTGGCTCGAGTCCAAGATATTTCTGACTTAACAGCAGGCTACTCTCGGATCAGATGAGCTATATGAACATATAATTAACTAATTCCAATAAACTGACTTTATGACTTACACAATTAATGACTTTAAATGACTTTGAATGATTGCATTCTGAAAGCGTAGTCATTTGGAAGAACTTTTTTCAGTACTTAACATATACCGTCAGGTAAGAGTTTAGTAACTGAATTAGTTTGAGGTATTGGTTTATGACAGTGCACAACATATATCGCAAAAGAAGACCACCTATGTTGCCAGTTAAAGAGATATATCTTTTATCTCGAATTCTGTTTTACTTGGAATGAAAACATTTTTGTAATGACAAAATATACCTGAAACTGTCATATTTAAAATAAGTAAACTAACAGTAATGTAAAAAATTTTTTATTAGTATTTGTTTAATATTTAGAAAATATTAAAATCTAGAAAAATTTATCTTCCTTTTCTTCTTCATAATGCTTACTGTAATAAGTAAATTAAGTACTTTTTCGGATCGAATATCCCACATTTAAAGCACAATAATGAATAACAGAATCAAAAGGCAAATCGAAAATCATTAGAAAATGAATTGAAATGCAGCCATTTATTAACAAATGTATTGAATATTTTCATTTATGCGCTTTAAAAAGGCATCTCAAATTAATATAATAGGTTTGGATTTTCCAATTAAATTCAGGGACATAAACCATTTTATTATGCCTAAATGCTGCAGCTTTTGATAAAAATAAGAAGCTCTTTTTCAAAATAAATTGATGACTTTACATTACTGCTGATATTTTGACAATCTTATATTTTACATTTTCTCAGGAAAAGTAAAAAATTTTTAAAAAGCAAAATTTTTGCAAATACCATTTTGCCCACCTCTTGTCTTAAATTTTAATAATAAAATATTAACTCAGGTAGCATTTTAGATATTTTAAGAAATTCTTTGCGAAAAATTCACTATTGTAATGTAAATGGAAAAAATATTTTTTCTCCTCCTTACACAGTCATAACGCAGAGAATGACAACGTCCATTAATACATCACGATTAATAATGAATTTTAACTTAGCATTTTTACTAACATTATACGTAACAAGGCAGTTGCGCATTATAGCTTTGCCTATATTAGTAAGCACTGCATTATTACGTGTTCAAGTATTATTGTTCTCTGTGCTTTATAAAATACTTATCACCTAACTCAGAACCTCGTTCTGTATAGCATAGCCTCTTATAATATCAACTTCTACCACAGAAACACAAAGATCATCCAAAAAGTTGCTTTAAACCTTATTATAACTAATAATCCTCGAGGAGGCTAATTACCACAGCACCCAGCTGCATTTTTTATTTTATTTATTAAAAATGGAAAAATGTGAAACTGCTTCCAGATAGAAAATGCAAAATGGCAAAGTGTCAGAGTAATGTCTCTAATACATACAAAACGATTAATGATGTAATCTAACATAGCTTACATATGAAAAGAAAATGTGGTTTTATGAATTTAACTGCATAGTACAAATGATAAGATCGCTCCTTTTAAAGGTCGTAAGTAAATAAATGATCTTAACTTAGCTTCTTGATTTACTTATATTTTAATACCTCAAAAAGATACATTAAAAAACTTCGAGTAATACTAAAATTCTCTTTAAAATTGAAGCTTGCGATAAAAGGTTCAGAGACACTTTTTTCTGAAGTCATATGAGAGAGAGTATTCCTTAGAAGAATACAAAATCCCATCAAGTGATGGATGACCTAGAGTAACCTTAAGATCTTTGGATATTCCATCTTTTACATAAGGATTTCTCGCTTAAGAAAACGGAGAGTCCACAGTTAAAAATCCTTCTTATGAATTCAAAAGAAGTACATTTTTTTTTCGCATAAGATTTTTATCAAAACCCTAAAAAACGTTTTTCCTATCTGTGTGGTGTAAAATAAATATACTTTGGTGAATAGAAGGTAAAAATATTTGAGTATCCTTTTTGTGACTAAAAGTAATTTGGTTGAGCTTATAGTTTTTTTAGGTTCACGGTACACTTGTCAGTTACATTTTCATTTGCCACGTTATGCCCCATTATGTGATCAAGGTGTATGAATCTTGTATCAAGCAAGTTGTTTTCGTTGTAACAAGGATTTAATAATGTGTATCGTTAGCATAAATAGAGATTGTTTTATTTAGTGGAATATTAACGGTAGTTAAATGCTAGAATCTTGAAACATCTAACCTAGAAACATTTATTTTAGTATACAGAGATCCATTAAATCCCTTGGGTTCTCTACAGTCCATTACACCATACCGATCAATCACCTGCGATTACTTGCGATTGCAAATACAGTTTAACACGATTGCTTCCAATTACAGTTTAACACGTTTAATCAGTGCATTCATTCTTTAGAAGGGCGCCTTGATGGAATGTTGTCTCGAGTGACGGAATAATCTCATAGATGCACTCACTCAGAATAATAAATAGCTATAAGCATTGTTTTATTTAGACTGTTATACTGGTGCTAGAAAAACACACAGCATAAAAGAAGGTTACTAGTACGAGGTTACTTACATAGTCTATAAACTTACTGTATTACAACGGATTCGTGCTTTTAAACTTTAAGTAATATACTATCACGCTTCCTTTTTCTCTTGTATGGAAACTAGGATTTCGATGTATATGCTCATCGAATTTTCGTTCTCCAGTATTTACCATCTTTATAGAAAATCTTTGCTTGAGCGAAATAACGACTACAATCCCATTAATCTCAAGCGAATCCGAAAGAGAAAAACCTTCTGAAATTTGACTTCCTTCAAAACAGATGAGTCGAAAAAGGCGGTTTGCCGTTTGAGGAAATTCGGCCATCTCGATGTCTTTCATAGGGACAGTTTTACAAATCTTATTTAGTTAAAACAAGATTTCTTTTTAGTCTTTTCCATTAAATTTAATCTTTAAACAAGTTATTTAAGAGCATTTTATTATGTTCCAATGTAATATTTTAAACTCCATGACAAAGGAAAGAAAAGAAATAATAAGTGTAAAATTAATTAATCTGAGCTTACTTATCAACCTACTTCTAGTTTTTATTCCAAGAAAGCTTGGCTAAAAATTAGAATTACAAAGTCCATCTATGCATATTTCATACATTATTATCTCTTTGAACGAAACTTATAAAAAGAATGCTTTTTTACTCAGTTGCAATAAAAATGCCAAAAGATGCAGTATGTAATTTAAGCACTTAAGTAACTTTACAATGCTAACTATACAATACGGTTAATATTCGTTTTTCAGAGGAGAAATAGCTCACGAAAAATAAGCTAATAATTGTCTAAAGTAAGCAGGTCCAGACAACAGTTTTTCACTGATATTTTTGATAAATCTTGTCTTGTCATATCTACACCGGAATTTCATGTGTGATAATTGTTATGCTGTTAAGTAATTGTTATGTTGACCATCTGAGATTATTTAGAGAATTTTCTGAAGCAAAACCTCGAAATTACAAAAATGAAAGTTCATGGAAATTTCTTTTTAGAACAGAATCGTGCTTTTAAGCTTTAAATGGTGTACTATCACACTCCCGTTTCTATTGCGGGGAAAATACACTAGTCACTCTAGGATCTCGATGTATATGCTTATCGAAGTCTCACGGAAATTCCGTTCATTAAAATTTTATTCATTCTCCACCAAAAATAACTTTGCAAAGCATGACCTTCTGTGACGGAATATACCAATGTAATTTGTTTTGCTTGGAATTATTTGAAAAGAAGAGTTTTCTTATTTAAGGCTTTTCTGTATAAACTAAGAATTCAGGGAAAATCCAGAGAAAGAGAAAATCTGTGAACATATGAAGAAAGCCCATTTATTCTCCAAAGAAGAGATGTCTTGATCGTTTTACTAAGAATACAGATTATCGTGACAGCGTAATATACAAAAGAGGTTTTAGATTTGTTAGCATGCTTTGACATGAAGCCTCCAGAGAAGATGTTAAGGTAAGATATTTAATGGTAAGAAGGTTTTAGCCGAAAAATAATTGTTAATACTTGTACTAGTTTTTATACTGAAAAGAAACATTTTAACGTTTTTCAGACTCCCTGAAAGGGAAATGAATGTAATGGACTTTGGACAATAACAAACAGGCAAATTAACTTTTTAACAAGACGTTTAACAAAATATATAATATAACTAAACTTTAATATAACTAAATGAAAAAAATAATTCCTTTGAGATTAACAAAAGTCCTGGTTTAGACTGCATTCATCTATTATTCGTAAAATACTCAGGGGTAGCGTAATTTTGAATTGATTAACAAATATTGGAACTTTACATTGTTCCCAAGCTAAAAAAATGTTCCCAAACTAATTCTAAACAAAAAGAAGCATTAGAATGATCGGGATAGGTAGCTATCAATTGATCTGATTCACTTATATCCTAGCAAAGATTATGGAAGAAATGATTGTCTAAAAATGTTGATCTGGACTTGGAATGACATTTAGAAATTCGGACTTTATTATCACCAGATAGTAAGAATTTACTATCACGAGATGGACTTAAACAGCACCAGTTCTCTCGAAGAACTGAACTTACTGGTGGCTTAACCTGAGACAAAATGCTAAATCTTATTTAGATTTCCTTCTGAGCAGCGCAGGTTTTTGGATCTGTCATGAAGACCTGCGTTTAAACAGCATTTAAGCTCTAAATTGTATGATAATTTATTTTGGTCTCTAATTCCATAAACTTACAATCATCAAGATAACATTTACATTATTAAAAAACGTAAGAAAGCAAAATATCTTAAATTATAAGTTAACATGTTCCAGGTGAAAAAAAAATCACATGACCGCTTAAAGCCGGTCATGCCGTTCAGAGGGTTAAAAAAATACGTATATCCACATTTATAGTCTTCAGATATTTCTGTGACAAAACGTGGCAATAAAATTTGTTATAGAAGCTTGTAAAGCATTTTATAACTACTTAACGACTGCCTTCATGGTGTAATTAGAAAGCAAGTCCTGCTAGCAATTGAAAGGTCTTTCAGGGTTAGAATTTCAGTGAGGGTGTTGCGTATTTTTCATGTTTCCTGCTCCGACAAACCTAATGACTTTACAATGTTACCCAAACTTGTAGAGTCATTAGGTTATTTGGAAGCAGGAGATGTGAAAAATGAACAGTGCCCTCGCCGGGACTCGAACCACGGACCTCTCGAATACGCGTCGAGCGTGCTGAACGCTACACCATGAAAGCACGTGAAGAAAACGGGAGAAATTCCTCATTAACTAAAGTGCGGTCACTCTTTAATTTGGGGAAAATGTAAGATACTTTCTCCTTCCTTACGGTGGGCCTTCATAGTGTAATTGGATAATACGTCAGGCTAGCAGTCGAGAAGTTTGGAGTTCGAAACCCGGTGAGGGGCCTGCGCATTTTTCACGCTTCCTTCTTTGACAAATCTAATAACTGTATAAGCTAAGGAATGCTGAGGTCAGTGACAGTAGAATGTAGTCAATCAAATTAAAAATATGAGCTCACTAATGGTATTATTGATGCCGATCTAAGTTAACGCAAAGCTCTAGGTCTCTTTATTACTATTATCATCAGCTTCACTAACATGCAGCTATTTCGTTAGCAACTCCTGTGCTTGTCAATTCAGCCCGTTTGATGTGACAAAGTTTCTTGAATGCTACTCGAAAGTTCTCGGAAAATTTTACTGCTGAAAGAGATATTAAAAACAAAGGCCATTATTTTTCACAAAAGTTTAAAAAATTACCAAACAACTATTACGGGAGGGATTATTATATTAAAAGGAAAAAAAAATTAAAATTTCAACAATTACTCTACCTTGGGAACATGCAAAAACTCCTGAACCTTAAGAACCTTCAACAACCCCTCAACTTTAAGAACCGTTCGGGAATGCACTCATTCTTTAAGATTCCAGAGTGGTGTTCGAATAGATTGTCACTAATAAACGTCAGTTTAATAATACTATTTACGAATGCAGAGCAGTTTTGTAAGTCATGACGGTTAAAAAAGTGCAGCAATAGATTTAAGCCCACTGTGGAATAGAAAGAAGACTAGGGGACCGAGAAGAGGGCAACCATAAAATGTAATGTGATCATGAAAGTCCGTGCATCAGAACTGTTCATACATATCAATTTCAAGAAAATCAGTAGACGTTTTATTTTCAGAAAAGCCACTGGTAGATCATAAGGGAGTTTACTCTACTTAAATATTTTATTTTTGGACAAACCTAAAATATGCTTGGTGGCTAAATGATTACCTTAGCATGACTAAATTTTTCATCGAGTGAGCCTTCTGACTATGTATTGAGTAACAGTGGACAATAAATGACTGTTTGTCATCTTAGAATGTTGTGCACTACTTTTTTAGTACATGTATTTTGTACAAAAGTACTGAGAAGCTCATGAGGTAATCTAAAAATGCCCGATATTTGCGACATATGTATATATACTAGATTCAGATAGAGAAAACTTTCGGGTGACACAGTTGCAGTAAAATGATTTAATCGTTTCCCTTCATCATTTCTTTCATTGCGTTAAATTGCAACATTCGACTAGTTTTACAAAAACTATCTGTTCAGTAATGCTTCCATGAAATTACTAACTCAATTTAATTGAAGGTAAAATATACTGTTCTGTAAAATATATTGCTTCTTTAATAGAATAATAATACATTTTACTACACAAACAATAACTGACTTATTGCAATGAATACTATATCAGATTGGAAAATTTTCCGCTTGCTACGTATAAAGACATTTGCTACAATGAGCAAATTTTATATTCAGTTTAACAAATGAGCCACTAGGTGAAGGAATATACTACTTGTACTCTTTTTATCTGAAAACAAATGAATAAAAAGCGTTAGGGTTTATCAAATGTTCTTTGACAAATTATCCGGAATGTATCTTCCCATGCGTTCCAGATCGGAAACTCCGAGTTTTGAATTATGATTTAGTCTGAATTTCCTCTTTAACATTGTTCGAAATAAGTTTACCATTCTTTTGTTTTAAACCTCCACTATCAGTCTTGATTTAGAATCTTTCGAAATTCATTTTTTAAACAAAAAAATTACAGAAGCAAAGCTTCTACATCTTCAGTTGTATCAGTACCCTTCCTACACAGAACAGAATAAACCATACATTACAACACATTCATTTACATACTACGTTGAATTCAATTCCTTAAACTGTCAGTTTACTTCACCCTTTTGTCACCAGACAAGAACTCCTTTTACAGCAGTACGCATTCTGTGAAGTTATATCATTCTGGTTCTAAGAACTCCTTTGTATGATCCAAACGTTTCACTAATGTCCAGCGAAGCCGAATGATCTGCAACTTTCAATATAAAGAAAGAAGAGGAGATATAGTACTGAGCAACGGTGATGTCTCGTGGACAGGATTTTCTTTTATTTTGCGTATTTCTTTGCGAGCCTGTCAAATGCAGATGCATATAGATTTAACAAGTGACAGAAAAAGGCAGAAAATGTCGTCCACACATATAGTACTTTTCTTTTTGTGTTTGTATTCCATGAATGTCAGTAAGCAGGATAAGGAATTTGTTTCTTAAGAGTTATAGTGAATATTTTGTATTATGTTTCTGTAGCAGATTAGCGTAATCGAGAGCTTTTAATCAGCCATTTTGTACCATTTTTGTTTTGGTAAATTTTCTTACACTGCTTTAGATTACCTATTTAATAACGTATTAAATATAAAATGCTAAAGAAAGGAAATTTTGTGCATTTCAGCTTAATGTTTTTATGGTGTAACTCATGACAGGTTGCTGAAATTGTAAATTATCACATATTTATTCAGCAGTTACAAATAACTTTGTATATATTCTATATTCGTAACTAAGGTTTCGAAATTTCTTAGAGGAATATACAAATATTTACTTTTAGAATATTTAACAAATAGATGCAGCATTTTTAAAACGACGCATACTCTACTAAATCGCATGTTATTTGTGAAATATCAGTAAATATAAGGAGGATAGGAGACTTAGCTTTTCTGCATTCTTTACATTTGGAATTCGTGATACGTATTTCAAACTGACTACGAAATCTATTTAAACAATTTTTACTTGAAATTCTCCTCAGTTCATCAAAAAATTTTGTTTTAAGTTTTCCCTTCAAAAAAGTGCCTTTTAAAATCTCAATACATTTTATGCAGAGAAATGGAATAAAGTTTCTTAACTCTAAATTATTATTTTTCCAATAATAATAGTAAATTGCAACTAGACATTTATGCTAGTGAATTTTTGCTAACAAAGGATATGCTTAACTAGCATATCCTATGTTATAAATAAACATACTTAAAATGGTAAATATTTGTATGGAAAATTTAATTCTTTATTTTGTTGCTAACAAAGAACACTTTTCTTCTCACTTCAAACTAGGAAACTAAGAAGTATACACTGTAAGCAAACTTCACGAAAGTACCAAGGACGAGGGAAGTCAATAAATGAAAAGAAAAAGACCATTAATCACAGCAACGAAATAGATGATTTCATGTCTTACAGAAAATGAGTTTCAATTTGTATAAACTGAAATGGCAAAAAGCGCACAATGATTCGATTGACATATGCACTAAATAGGAAGTAAAAATGTAACAGGAAAAAGAATAAAATAGTAAAAGCACCAAAGGCAAAATTTATCCCGGTGTGTGTGTGGGAGAAATATTGAGATGGAAGATAAGAAAAGAAAATTAGCTGTTAAAATAAAATGCAATAAAGAATAGTAATACCAAAAATTGCAATTCCTCAAATTAAGTAGAAAAAGGAGATTAATAAAAATAAATAAATGCTAAATAAGAAATGTGTATCAAAAATTGAAAACAATTTTACATTTAATAATAAAATTAAGACAGAATGCTATGAAATCAAGATAAATAAATGCAGCATACATTAAGCTTGTACGAAGTACTGCAAAGGTATTTCTATCAAGGCGTTCAAGAGAAAAATTAAAATATTCACAAAAGGGGCACTGGAAAATAACTGCAAATTGAGGAAAAACAGCTTTAGAAACGCTCCAGATTAAAAGTAATTAGATCTGGATTAGTGCTATCATAGAATGTGATACACAATGACTAAAGATTTCCAATAGTTTGAGCAGGAGTCATATACCATACCATCCTTCAAAAGCAATTGTTGGATTTGCGCATTCTTAAGGGCTAATAAAAACAATAGTTGCCATATGCCTGGAAGCTGCATTTTTAAACGGAGTCATGTGATATTTGATATAAGAAAACTTTTCTGTTATAGGATCCTAAAACTAAAATCATTTTATTATTATTTTTATCGTTATTACTGTAATCGAGGAATTGGTTCTATTAGCTATAAAAATTTCAAGACGGTGTAAAACGTAGATATAACGTTCCGGAAATAAATTTACTAAAGATATAATTAATGAAACATAGGAAATGAAGCAGCATAACTTAAAAGAAGAATATTATTATGTTTATCAAAATGTAACAGTTGCGATATTAAGAGAGGTTGCAGATTATACTGGAAGTTTCGAGCATTAGCTGCAACAAAAGTTTAACATCGCTTCATGGAATCACGAATGTTTTGAAATATTTCGGACCTGTCTTGGGCATCCTCGGCGGCTACGCAAATTGCTTATTAAAAGATTCTCTTCTCTATATACAGGTGTGTTGTAACCTTTGATGTGAACACAAAAGCATTTAAAGAGGCTGAGTCCAACAGTTGTTCGTGTCAATGAAGGGGACGACCATGGCTGATCCGCTGTTGTCTTTAATGTTATATTTAAATGCTCCCGAATGTCACGGCTAAAATGAACTGGGACCGCGTATCATTGTTAGAACCACAAATCATGGTGCACCTACTGATGAAACTGTTGGTCATTCAAAAGATCGGGTAAGACTTCCTCCAAGATAATCTTTTACACCTTCCTTCCAAATAACTAGGCCCGAAATGTGGGCCTGTATGTACTCCCCCACAATGCCGAATCAAAGGCTGACAGCAAACCGATGTTGTGTTGCAAATTTTCTTATAGAATGGGGATTCTTTACGTGCGGTATATGTCCTGGGGAAGTATACCTCATCTGTTTATAAGACGGAAGCCGAAAACTGATGCTCTGCCACACTCTTCTGCACTCTGCAGATAACATTGATCAAACGCAAACCATCAAGCTACAGTACTTGTCGGAGCTGCTAATGCTGTGAGTGCAACTGTTTCGAAATTAGTATATTTCAGACGGTGGTTTGGTAAGACCAAAGCAAGTAACGATTGTTCACTGGTACGTATAGTATCTTTTGCATGACGAAACACCATATCTTCGATTTTTGGTGTTTAGGAAGTTTGCTTCCGGTTTATGGTACGTCTCTTGAAGGAACCCATTTCCATAATCTTGGATGCATCTGTAAAAACATATGGTGGTTCGGAATACGCCTCATTAGATAGCGCTCTTCGTAATGTCGCCTAGCTGCTTATCCATTATAATCAACAACTCCATGTACTTATTTGCATATCTACTAATTCGATATTTTTGAAACCTTGCAGTACTTAAAAAAGGGACATACTGTGAGGATTTATCAATTTATTTTTAACTAATAGTTAATTCTAAATTCAAGTGCTTATCTGTCACTCTCTTTTCATTCACATTTTTTGTGCCAGAATGTACACGAGATAGCTAGCGTTTATTCAGATTGAGGGAGAACGAATTGCTATTTAAGCGAAGATTTCACAAATTGATTTTAGAGCGTTTTCTACCTACTTGAGGGCACGTTGTACCATGACTTATTAGCGATTTGATTCTGTGGCATTAAGTGTTTCTCACCATTAGGATTGTCTCACCGGTTTTCTACAAACCAGAGCCTTTCCTACTCGCTACTTTATCCTGTGAGCCGTTAGGCTAATCTATTACATTTGATTTTAGTTCAACATTACGTATTTAAGTAAAGCCAGAAGTTTTGTCTTGTGTAAACCCAAGTTGGGTCACTGTTACTTCTTTGAGTTCAAATAAAAGGGTCTTATACACCCTTCGTTTGACTTTTGTTCCTGTAATCACAAAACGTGAAGATAATTCTTCTATAGTCCTTTAAAGTCGGTATTGTATGCTTTCTAAGAATAGCAGAATTTATAACACAAAACCGTTCCTCGGTAGTGAGGACGCTGATTTAGCCTGACGATGAACCGTGATGTTGCATCTTGTTGGAGCAGTTTGACGTGTGCTTTACATACCGGTGATAGGCCATTTGATGGCTTGGAACCAGATAAATCCAGCATTTCATAGTGTAGTGTATAAATAGCAACGACAAACAGGCTGTCATTCGTTGTGCCTTTTTGACTGCCGGCAAAGCGTGGGATAGTCATTTGTTCAGCTTATCCATGTTCCCAATATCAGTGGTTCTCCATCCTGGGAGAAGTACCACCTGGTGGAATTTGATAGTTTCATGAAGGAATGCGGCCAGCTTCTAATTATCTGCAGAGTGCTTAGTTTTAATTTATGAATATAAAAAAAGCTATTTTTATTTGATAAATACAAGTTTTGGGATTTATTAACATTTTCTACACATTTCGTTGTTTAATCTGCAGATACGTTAAAAATAATCTAAATCCAAATAAATGTATAGTATATGTGCTTTTCGAAATTTGGAAAGTAGAGAAGATGACCTTTTAGCGATGGTGAAAGGGGTGCATGGGACTAAATGGGTTGAAAACCACTGCCATATGCGGTGCAGGGAAGAGATTTTCTTTGGAAACGTGGAAGCTTTCGGCAAGTTAATTACACGCTTAACTGCTGTCCTCATATAGGGTGCTTTCAAGTCTTCATCCTCCGGCACCTGTGGCAGCCTAATGCGGGCTTCATAGAAAATGCTCAAATCTCTGGTTCTGAATTTATGGAACTCATGCTTAGCGGATATTTCATTCACGGCATTCTTCCCAAATACCTGATATATTAACGATTTGATGCGGCTGCTAACAAGCCCGCCTTAAAAGTCATGCAGAAAACCGCTAATAAGCTGCTTTGATACATCCAGCTCTCTTCGAGAATGCCCGAGTTGTTATTGCTGTATCTTTGCAAAATGCCTGTATTATTACAGTTCATTTGCTAAACTAGCCTTCCATTGCGTTATGTGGAGTGCGAGTCTCTTTATTTTCTTGCTGTGAGAGCTTCATTAAACAGGACATCAAAAACGGCAAAAACCTTTTTTTAGTTGTTTTAATATAAATGGCGGTGGAAAACACTACCAACAACTACTGCCTTCAGTAACGTAGAGATACAGAGTTTAACAGCAAACGAGGAGATCTTGATTTCGAGTCACAATCGAAGTGTAGCTCTTATAGTAGTGTCCAGTTTGAACCAGAGCGCTCTGGAAATAGGTAATATATGTTTTCTTGACTCACTTGCTCCGCTCCCCCCTTCAAATAAAATTGAGATGAGGAGCATACACTTATTCAAATAATACTCCATGTAGAAATGGGAAGAGTCAGATCCTAATTCTAAAGTATAAAATAAGAAAATCCAGCTCTTGCTTGTAATACAATGGAAATTGCCCGCTGACGAAGAGTGCCTGTGTATGATGCCAGCTCAACTATAAGGAGTTTATCCGTGCTTTAACTGGAGTAAACAAATGCATTCCCTTCATTTATCTGACGCACTTCTATATTTTATCAGAAATATCAAATACTGGCAATTGAAGAAGATATTTTGTAGCTTAATTTCTCTGCAGAGAATAACGTTGAACAACAAATTTTAATTTATTTTTTGCATTCTTGAAGTGAAATATAGTTCTGTGTAGAATTTGTGGTTTTAATTCAAAATAATGAAATTCGACGATCAGTTGCAGTTCTCAAGTTAGTTAAGAATTAAATTACTTCCCGATTTAATTAATTCGAAATAATTCTCCAAAAATGCAAGATTTGAAAATTTAATTTTAGTTCTAAATTTGGTGGCTAAGTTGCCAAATTTGCCATATTGTTCCTATTAGCTGCATGTAATTAACTTTTTGATTTTCTCCAAAATCACTTTTTTAACAAAATTAGAAAGTAAAAAAGAAAAATTATATTCAACTTATTTATATTAGTTACAACAGAAATTAAAATAATTCAAACATCTAATGCACCATGACATTCTGTTGCCTTATGGATATTTGATTAAATACATTGGATCCTTAAAACGTGAACTGAAAAAAGCTTTTAATTGTTATATTCATGTTCAGCCTACCATATTTAGTTAATAACTTTATTTTATTTTGGATGTTGTTTTGGCTGAAACGTTTAGTCCAACGTTCCTCTTTTTCTATACCATGGTCGATGAAACTACAGAAACTCAAAAAATAGAAGAAGTTCTTTTTTTCTTTTAAAAAAGTGCAGCAGAGATTAAAAAAGTAAAACGTGTTTTTCCCTGACCTGAAATATCTTCGGAGTAATTTTGTACCGGATATTGGCTCTTTCCTGACGTTTATGTTTATATTTTATTTAACATATGATTCTTATTTGGAGAAGATCTTTTTTTCTGGATCCATTTCTAAACAATACTTTTTTCCTTGCTGTTCACTTTAGAGCAGAAATAATCAAGAAGCAATTTATCACAAAAGATAAGTTTTTTTCTTCCTTTTTCTTCTTTCTGATAGTCTCTCGCAATGTAAATCAAAATATATCTACCTCTGTAGAGCTATAGTCTGATTTGTATTAGCTGGCCTTTTTTTTCCTTTTATACCATCTGCGGCCTAGAAACAGATAAATATTTATTATTCCAACACATGCCTCGGTTTCTAAGATCTTTTTCGGACCCACGAGACGTAAAAGTTGGTATTGATGTAGTGTCCATTAAGCCCCGTCAGAAAAAGCACGGAAGTTTTCATTTTATGCTTTGCTGTTTTTCCTTGACGTAGAAAGTTAAGACATTGTACTTTTATGTGAGATTCAGTCCTTCGAATAATATGTATTCAGAATTTAATTGATAAGGTTGCTTGTT
The DNA here is from genome assembly GCA_000611955.2 of Stegodyphus mimosarum. NCBI lineage: Eukaryota > Metazoa > Arthropoda > Arachnida > Araneae > Eresidae > Stegodyphus > Stegodyphus mimosarum. The sequence continues at coordinate 37,650 of KK113298.1, read as the reverse complement.
GTAGTCTGCGTTAATATATGTCGTTGAATGTTATCAGGACATTGATGGTGGTTAATGAAAAAACTTAATTTTGAATGAATCTGATAACAATACTCCCAAAAAGAAGTACAAGACATCAAAATAATCCTTTGTGCGAAAGCGGTAAGCCTACAAAATAATAAATGAGAATGAGAACTAAACTAGTTCACTAAAATATGTCAAAAGAGCGCCAAATTTAACCTCTTGCTCTTAAAAGAAGTACAGTATTTTAGAGGAATTGGAATAACAATTCTTTGAAACGTTCGAAAAATGATGATGAGTATTTATGCTCCTATTAAGTGAAATTTATGAAACTTCTATCAGACGGAAATAAATTTGCCGAAACATTGATTTAGCGACATTTCCATAGAATTCCACGAGTACTTACCCTGTTAGTTTATTATCTTTGTCTAATAACTTTGCTTCGATTCCGTAATATAGAAGTCTATTATTGCTCACATGGATGAAAAATGATTCTCGGTCATTTCCTGCCTTGTTTCTAATTGACTAAGAAACATTCAACACTTTATTACGGACAACATATGAGCTCTCGAAGCAAATTTTTGTGGCTGAAAATTTTCCTTTTAACCTTCGATTAAAACAAGAAAAAAGAAAGCAAAAATAGTTACAGCCAAAATTGCTTGCTGCTTCTGCTTTTCTATAGTACGATAGAGCTTTAACTGATACACTTAAACGTATCTTTGCTTCATATCGGGGTTATCGGAGAATTCGATCAGTCTGTTCTCAAATCTGGCAAGAAGATTATTCTTTTCCCAAACCTAGAATATTACCGCATTTTCCAGAAAGACCGAAGAAAGCCTTTTTCCCGTTTGATTAATACCATATAAACTAGCGACAAAGCTCTCATTTTTTGATATCTTCTATTTATGCAATTAGATAATGCTATATAACTTTAAATTGCGCTTTTTAACGTATAAAACTTATCATAAAAGTATGGTTACTTAAAACGACAAGTAAACTACGAGCATGATTACTAATATACATTTTAGAAAATTTACGGATGTTTTGCAGTAGGTTTAGGAAGTTTCAGGTATATTTACGTCTAGATTAGTATAATGAAAAGAAAAAAAATTGAGGCATTGTTTCTTATTGAATGTTATATATATATATATATCCTTTGATTTAACTCCGACTAAGGAGGTAGTAAGGTTTATACGAAAGCACTTCATTTTTTTCCTTTCTAATCTTACTACTTGATTCTGTCATAAAGCACTTGTTACTAAGTATGCTGTTATTCAGTTTTACCATGAACTTCAAAAATAAATGTTAAGTCATTTGGCGGCTACACTGGGAAAGAATGTCGCGCCAGCTCCATCAGATAATAAGATACTATAAATTAATGTATGTTTTTTCTTTCAGATAAACTAAAAGTACATGTGATTTGTAGATATTTTAATCGCTTTGGCGCAATTCACTCGTTTCATTACATAAAGACAATCGGAACTGTAGTTGTCGTTTAGAAGGATAAGATTTGTTTTCTGCTCTTGAATGATTCCTTTGGCAATTTCGTTTCACGTAATGATTATAAAATGCTTCTCTATATGTTCGAGTACCTAGAAATGATGATATTACAATTAATTAATGTGATTTAGGAAAAAATAACATGATAAGACATTTTATTTCTCATTATTGAAATAAATCTGTAGTCATTAGGTTTATTCGAAGCAGGAGTGATGAAAAATAAACAACGCCTTTTCCGGGAACCGAACCACAGACCTCTCGGTTACGCGTCGAGCGTGCTGACCACTACACCACGAAGGCGGGAGAAATACCTTATAAATAAACTTATATTAACTAGTCGAAGCACGTGTTAGACAATCATAGCGTTTTTGCATTAAACATGGAGCACTCTATTAACATTTTTTCACAATGAGCATTTAGCACTTTCTTTTCCATCTTTTCTTTTATTTTTATGTTTAAAATAAATTAAGGTTTTACAAATGATTGCAAATTTACAGCACCATAATAGGTAAGCAAAGTAACGTATTATTACAAGTTCTTGATGTTACTAGAATTAAACTCGGCGGCACAAACAGCCCTTAAGAACCATGGCCGGCAGTGCTCTGTAACCTGCTTTCTCGACGGTGGGTTCTGAGGTGCTCGTGCATCTTTGCGTGGACAAGTGGTCAGCCTGTCGCAGGACCCCCTGTGCTTAATCCCCAAGCGAACTTGGTACTCATTTTATCGACCCTTTAAGCCTTCAAGGAATAAAAGGCTGAGCTCGATGTTACTAACAACATGTAATTCGAAGGGTTCTTGTTGGCCATAAAATAAGGAGAGGAAAAATCAAAAATATTTGTAAAAGACAGCCCCTTGATACATATTAAAACCCTTAAAGCTCCCGCTAAGATTTATGTTCTCAAAACGTTTTTTTTTTTCAGCAATTGATCTAAAATATCAAGAGTATCTCATTAATGATCATTTGTTGAGAGCCTCGAGACTTTTGCAGGTGTCACCAAATCATCACAAAATCGATAAAAGTACGACTTTGGACAAGCTTTCCCATTGTGAAAGGAAAATCATCGGGGGATGGCCTAAGAATC
>KK113298.1:0-24970 GCA_000611955.2 Stegodyphus mimosarum | reverse complement strand
ATATATATATAATCAAAGTCATGATTCGCAAACATCAAATGATATGTGTATATATATATATCATTCGATGGTTGTGAATCATGACTTTGATTATTATCTTTCTATTATTTTTAAAATTATACAAAGGAAGTTTAAAGTTTTGTAAAGAGAATTTATATAAATATTTTGTAATATGCTTATAGGTACTGACATGCATAGAGAAGGACAGGGGCTTGTAGGCTTCTAGTTATTTATAAAATTTTATTAAGTTTCTTCGCATTGAATTTTATTTAAAACTACTCTGTGTGCTTAGTTTGATTAACAAAAATTTAGAATAATTTGTTATTAAAACGAAAGAAAACCCTACAGTATTACTAATTTATCTAGAATCACTAAAATTGTGTTTACTTAATTTTATTTCTAAAGCAAAGAAAAAAACTTAAAGCACTTTTAATCTGTTGATATTTTTTGTATTCCTAATTTTCGATCAAGATGTGCGTCTGGCACGTCCTTCATGAAAGCTTAGTAGCCAAACGAAAAGTTGTACAATGATCCACTGCTTGATCACTACAAATTTAGGCAATAATGTGAAATTTTGCTCCCGTGAACGTTTATTTTTAAAGTCTGATCTTTTATTTTCTAAAGTATCTTCTGCTTACAGATTTAAGAATTTATTTCATTCTAACCTGTTTAGTTTTCTTTCCTTCTGATTTCAGTTTCCTGCCGGATGTAAATTTTGTTATGACGTAGATGCAAATTCTCTACGTGTTTCAGAAGCAGTATTTAAGCTGCGTTTCAAGAGTTCAAGAGTAGTAGTAGCAGACTTTGTTCCGATGTTTATGCTGCAAGTTTAAAATTAACTCTCTAGTTCGGTATTTGACACCTTTTTAGTTATACTTATATTTTTCGGCTCGGCGTTGCTGTGTGCAACCGATTTAGCGTTAGTTTAAGCTAAGGAGTCAGTCATTAGAATTTCTTAATTTACTAGTGATTTGTTACATTCTTATTTTTCTGGTACGTGCCCACAAGTGGTGGTGATTTGTGAGCATGAAGTACGCGTATCTGTTTTAATTTAATTTTAATTAAAAAGGTTAATTAAACCTGTCTTCTACAGTATTTATTCTTAAAGACATGGCGATAATTTGCTACTTGGTCTTCAACGCAAAGTCAACATTGTATGCTCCATAAAAGAACACGTAGACTCCACACAGACTCCATTTGAGATATATTTTCTGTACATAGGTTAGGTAACCCAATGGAAGGTGGTACTATGTAACCGTTAGGCTGACAATAATTTATTTTAAACTTTCTTCTGAGTTTTTATATATATAAATTCAAGACGAGACGGTAAGTCATTTGACCGCCTTTAGGAATACAACAGTTAGAATATAGTGGATCGGTACACCTATTTGGCAAGAGCTTAGGATTTAAACTATTGTGCAGACGTCTGCCGTGTTACATAGGGTCTCCGCATCGAACATCTGTGGATGTCCACAGAAATATGAAGAGTTACGCGTTCATATTATAATCTGCATTTGCGAAATAAGTTCAGTATAGTAGTGACAGGTATGTTTTCTTTTTTTTACATTAGCTTTGATTTGCCACGTATTTGAAAAACAGCTCAGAATTAAACAGCTAGGTTAAAAGAGTTTGGCTGGTAGACTAATGGACTATGTGCTCGACGAAGCGTTTGTGTAGCCGGGCATGAACTACTAGATTTATTAGCAATAGGTTATGCATGTCCAGAATTATCGTAACGATTCAAGAGGTGGTTTCGAGAATATTCAATAATGCGCATGAACTTCGTTATCTATGTCTAAAATTATCAGGACAATCCGAGAGATAGTTTCAAGAATTTTCAATAATAGTTCATTATCTATGTCCAAAATTATCGAGATGATTCGAGAGATAGCTTCGAGAATTTTCAATGATGCGCAGTATACTAATTACTAAAACATTCTGACAGATTCCATTGGATGCAACGCTGAAATACTGTATCAGTCAAGGACGTCATGAGAGATACTGATTATTCAAGTACCTATGAAATTGTAATCATATTCTTTTTTTGGTTAAATCTTTTATACTGGGCATCAGTAAAAGTAGTTATTCTAAAGTTTGGGGTAAATATATTTAACGATTTCTTAGGTTAGGATCCAAATATTCTATTGATCTCAGTATTTTGGTTCTTATATTAATTGTGTGGAGAAACAAAATTACGTTTTAAGTTAAACAAGTTAATACCTTTTATTTTTAAATAAATATTATTTATTGAATAACAGTTTCTCTGCAGTGCCCATTGATGTGCATAATTTAATTTAGCCTTTCTAAGAAAGACTGCTAATGAGTTAAAAAAACACTCAATTTTCTTTTAAATAATGATTTGTAAATTTACTTAAATAAAATATTTTATGTAATTGTAGACCAATGAATATGCTTCCAAATCCTTTTATTTCTACTAAAATAAAGCATTGATAATTATAAACTGAGAGGTATAAAGGAAATAAGAAGAAAATATTTGGTTTCTCTAACCTGAAGAAAAAAACGCTCAGTTGCCCTACAAATTTTTATTTTATTGGGACTTAACTTTTCTGAACACAAAACAGTAGATATAAGATGTATTTATTCATATTTACATGTAATCATGTGTTAATCACATTTTCATTAAGTTATTTCAGAGTTTTCTTTACATTCAAAACACGTCTCATTATTTTGAAACGATACACGTTTGAACTCGCGGTTCTCAATGTTCATAAAACCTATCATACGGCTCCCATCTTATTGATGTTTGGCCGTCCCTGGTATAGACCCACAGTAAATACATATACAACATTTGTTGTTGTTGTGGCTTATCTCACTTGTCTGACCTAATGCGAACAAGTCCCGAATTATATCGTAGCAAGGAGCGCAAGATTGCTTCTGTTGTTGGCATGGGATCTGAGGATCATAAAGGTGAGAGTACGACTTTGTGCATCTCCGTCCCAAATTTGATGAAAAGCACTCCGAGTGTCTTCCAACCCTCTTTCCTTTTTCCTCACCGGAATTCGAATCTGAGTCCTAAGAACGATGCACCAGTCATGGCATATTTAACATTTAAAAATTTAAACATTTAAAAATTTAACATTTAAAAACAGAACAGTCATAAAATCGAGGTTTCGCTGTAGTATAATGTAAAATAAAGCTGATTCATTTCATATAATACTTTTTCTATGATGCTTTGCGATTTAATATCTTTATTCAATAACATAAAAGTGCCCTAGAATTTTCCTATATATAAGTAAATGTCACATACCAAACACTCCCAGTGTAGGATAACACAGTACGAGACTTCTATGTGATACTTGGATGGGAGCGAAGCTAAGCTTTGAGAAACGACTTTCCTTCCTGTCCGACTACGTGTATTGTGTTTCTGTGCTCAAATATTTTTCTTCATTTCGTCTGGTAAGTTTTCATATGCGAGGACGTCATCATATAACATATCATGAGCAAAGATGCTCTAAAATTACAGTCGAGCTGGTGCGCTGAACTATTAATTTTGAATCCAATCGTTTGGTGAAGGCTTCCGAGTCACGTTGCACCATTAATCTTATAGCTGCGATAAAATTTGAACAGACCGAAGGAAGTGAAGAGACAGGATATTGTCGCAGTCTAGTTTTGATAGCACGCACTAGGATATACAACAGGCAAACACGAATTTCCGAAAATTGTACAGGAAGTGGATTTCGTACATGCCATTGAAATTCATGATTCAGAGGAAGTAAATGCTTCTTCCGAGTTTTAAAGAAACTTCAAGTTAGAGATACTTTTCAGAGATGCAAATAATAAAAATTCATTCATGAAAAATAGACGCAGCAATAGATAAATAATGAGATGAAAAATATGTATAAAAAATGCACTTCCTAACCTAAAAGAAAAATTTCACAAATTTTATATATTAATAATATTTTGAATGGCGATAAAATGTATTCAAGAAAAAATGGACGTGAAACCTTAGTAACGCTTTTTATTAAAATATTTAGAAGATAATGCAAAAATACGGACTATAAAACATAAAACGAGAGTGATGAGATAGAAAGGAAACAAAAATAAGTACGTAAGGCTCTATATACAGGTCTCAAACGTTACAAGTTATGGAGAAATATAAAGGATTTTCACCCATATTTTATCATAATCTTTTCATTATCGGTATACAGTAGATATTTCTTCAGCTTTGCTTCCATTATAGATGAGGCAAATGTATGTGGAATATTTTTCTCGTATAATCTAACCATTTTCTTTTTCAGCAGGTTTTGCTAGCTATTTTTATAAATGTTTCTCTCAAAATTCTTAAAAAATTCATATTTGTATAGAGGGATTTCGCACAAGTGTACAAAGGCGTGCAGGCCAATTTCGATTCAAGAAGAATTTTAGAAAAACAGATGGTTTGGAATAAAAATTTCTGGCACTATCTTACTATTGGAAATGAGAAATATCGTTTGTTACTTTTATTTTGCCGCCCAACCGGAACAGTGTTTAACGACGCTGACTGCCTTACCGAAGGGCCTGAGTTCGAAGCCCGGAGAAGGCATGAATGTTTGCGAATATATAGTGTCTGCGCGGCATGGAGGCATTCTAAATATGCGACGAGGCGAAAGTCCTCTCGAGAGGTTGGTGATAGGGCAAGAAGAGTGGGAGACTCTCGAACCCGACCCATCTGGCTGCTCTCCGTTAAAATTGGGGGCCGAACTGAACGAAGTCGTACTGTCACCTATACGGTGCTCAAGGCTGTTGCCAACGACAGACGTAATCTTGCACTCTTTGTCAGGATGAATTTCATGGACTTGTTTTGATGTTGCTGTTTAGACAAGTGAGATATGTCACAACAACAACAAAACTTTCATTCTTTTTACAAAATGTCGTATGTAAATAAGCTATGAATTGAACGATATGCTTTTACGCTTTTTTATTTCATTTATATTTCATTTATATTTACATTTTCATTTATATTTTTTAAAGAAGCATTTTTATTCAAAAGCGTTCAGCTAATTCAGAAACGTTGTGAAATGCCTGGTATTAAAATTCGTAAATGGAAAATAAGCAACGTTATAAATTGAAAGGAAAATAACTGTCAATCATGACTTCTACATGGAAAAAAGACTCCAAGCGAATACTCAGAAAAAGTCGTACTGTTTGTGAAGTTTAGAGATCGTTTTAAATCATTTGAAACAAGAGAAAAGTTCTGCTGCAAAAATCAGTTGCAAAGTCCTTAAATACATCTGTAACAAAAATAAATGAAATAAAAAACCAACATTTACAACTTGAAGTTAAAATCATAATGTTTACCATCTTTTGCCGAAGCATGTGGCTTAACGCAGAACAATTTCTAGAAACCAGTATGAAATTTATTTAGTAGGAAATAAATGGAAAGATATTGTGACCTTGTAGAAGCATGGATGTACCAATTTATTATCAGAAACGAAGACAAAATGGGTTCAAACCTGTTTCGTAAGAAGACTGAAAAAAACTTAAAATCAACGCAACGTGCTATTCTGAGAACGTTTTACGTCCGGTATTACGGAAGAAATTCCGTTTCTTTATCCCAATGATTTTCAAAGACTGAAACTTCATCAAGGAAAATCAATAAGTCAGGCTCCCAAAAGTGCATTGCGTTCTTTGAAACAAAATGAAGATTGATAAAGGTATTGCATAAACACCTTCTTCACATATACCTGCAAAGCCCCCTGAAGTTTCACCAGTGGACTATTATGCCTTTGGTCTCTGCAAAAGAGCACTTTCTAAGCGCAAATGAACTATAAGGTATTTCTCCCGCCTTCTTAGCATGCCTTTGTGGTGAAGTGGTCAGTACACTCGGTGCGTATTCAACAGGTCTGAGGTTCGAGCCCCGGCGAGGGCACTTCTCATTTCTTCAGTTTCCTGAAATTGAAAAATTCTAAGTTACTCTACAGTGGCGCACGAACTAAAAAAATGTGGTGGATGATGATTCTCCACCGCCAGGATTGGGTGATTGGGTCCCGTAATCCCCTGTCACCCTTTAAAAGAGGGTGTATACTTTATTTCTGCCGCCTTATTATCATGCCTTCCTGGTGTCACGGTCCTGGTCAGCACGCTCGACGCGTATTCGAGAGGTTCGAGTCCCGGCGAGTGCATTGCGCATTTTCACATCCCCTTCTAAAAAATACCTAATGTCTCTAGAACAGCACGATTGGTGGACTCTGGAAAGTAGTAGAATAGAAATAGAAATCAGTATCCCCTAGAAGTTTTACGAAATTTCCTTCTGTCATGGAAATTTTGGATGCAGAATTATAATGCTGAAAAAAAGGCTATTTAAAGAAATACTCTTTAAATTTTAATCATTAATCAAACATCTCCAAAATCGTTCTAAAATTATTTAAACACCCTCTGTATTTAAAAGTAGCAAATAAAAAGTGATTATTATACGTACTATTCGAATTACAAATATGAGTTAATAATATAATCAATTGTGCAAACTTTTATACACTATGAACTAACTACGCTCTAATTCGTTTACTGTGCTCTAACTACTTTACTGTACCGTTTACTATGTATGCAATCAGCATTGTATGTATGTAAAAAAAGCTTATTTTACTAGTCATCTCTTTAGACATCTCATTAATTCAATGCTATATTTATAAGACTTTTAATGTAGGACAGAGTAAAGAAGATAACATCTCTCTTGCATAAACAAGAGATTTCTAGCTCTTTGCCTGTTGATACATTCTAGAATAGATTACCATCTGTTACTGTGTTAGATGCCCTTGTGGGTAAGTGAGTTTAAGGTAGGTTTACCTAGGGGAAATTCTGCTGAGACTCGTAAAGAAGACACTTTTGTCTGCGGACGTCTGTCTATGGATGCATTCTAGAATGGATTACTGTCTGTTGCTGGGTTAGATACCCTTGTGGGTACGTGAATTAAAGCCTGATTTACCTTAGGGAAATTTTACTCAGACTCGTAAAGAAGAGGCTTTTCTATCGGGACTTTTGAGCTCATCGTATGTAGTCAAGGGATATTAATATGCTTTATTATTTGTCTGCAAGTTAGGAGTCATTTAGTTCACATCCTTTTACTTAATCAAATCTAGGCTGTAATTAAATAAATTTTACCTTTTTACTTTTATTTCTTTGGGAGTTTCTCAGTTAAAGCTTTGTAGTGTCAAAGGCGATGGCAACCAGCAAGACAGGCTAAATTGAAAGTGATAACTTTAAAACATCCAAAGCTCTTTGTATTTGGAAAATTTCCTTTGTGAAAGTCTTTATGAAAGAATGTGACTTTTATTCAAGATAGATGTGACGAAGAACGATAAATCCCGTATTGTAAGTTCCTTTCAGTCGCCAGGAGTAGAAACTGCTATGGGATATAAAGCAATTTTTAGGACGCAGGCTTTACACAGCTTCCGTAGCATCAAACCCAGCATTTCCCATTTAGCCCTAAATTAAATCCTACACTAGTTCTGAATGAAAACCAAGTGAGACTGTTTTCAATACTCCTGAATGAAAACTATATGTATTTAGATCGTGTCAAATAAATCTCAGACAGATCCAATTGTGTCGTTATTATTTTATACATATATTTTCAAATTTTAGCAAAAAAATGAAAAAACAATTGAAGTCCAACTGTATAAAATTAGTTAAAATTTTGTACAAATATTAAAAATAAATATTTTGTATCAGAAAAACACTTAAAAATTTTAAATTAACATCGTTCTGAAAAGTAATCATTGAAGCTTTTCCTTTATCGATGCATTCCTCGCAGACAAAATTTAATAATGCTAAACTTAAGCAGAAAGTAAAGCGGTGCTGCTTTTAATTTTCTTGTAATTTGTTTAAATACAGAGAAATCTGAGCATTATGCTAAATGCATTTTGAATATCTTCAAAATATAAATACTAATGTAAGGCCTTTTATGGTATAATATTTCAGGAAATAGCTTTCGATTTGCTTTCATTTCAATATAGAAATGTATTAGATACGTTTCCAGGATTAACTGTAAGAAACGCATTAGTCCATCGTTCAAAAATTGCTTGATGTGATACACAGCGCTATCTGTAGAGAGAAAAAGAACAAAATCAAGCCAAAATGTTTAATGTTTGAAATTGGTTGATAATTACATTGTTATCAATGTAAATTTTATATCAAAGCTAAATTGGTTGCATATTTAATGGCAGCCTTAAAAATGTATTAAAAATCTGCACTAATTAAAATAATCCGATCAGTTAGTTTTCTGCAATTTGATCAACATCGGATTCACTACTAAGAGAAGGAACTCCGAGGATCTTTCAGGTGAGCCACGATAGAGACACTTGTCTGAATCAGAAAAAAGTAAGTAAAATAATATAATGCAAAGTAAATTACTAAAGAAATCTTCATGTTTTTAAATTTTAGCATAATATTATTTAATTTAAGGAAAGATGAATATTGTTTCAGTACTATAAATACATTTATAACTTTTATTTAGCTTTTTAGAACTTAATTAAAATCTAGCAAGTTGCATTCTCAATCGAACTGCAACAATTATAGAAGAGAAGTAATAGAGATAGAGAGTTGAAAGATGGGAGGAGCAATGTAGGGATAAGGGAAATCAGCGGCTAAGCAAGCATCATTGACTATGATGAGAATCATTGACTATAAAGAGGCGGATGGATGAAAATGAACACCAATGTAATCTACAGCAAATTTAAGTTCTGCATTGCAATATAACAATACCCTTTCATATCCAATTGCAATATTCAAGCTGATTTGATAAATTAGAGGATTTCTCGTTTGATTTATTTCGTATTAGAATAATCTTTAAAGAGAAAAAGTTAATATATTGAAAAAAATGGAACTTCTGGTAATGCAAAGGGATTAAAAAAGTTGTTGTTTCTTTTCCTTCAAAATATTTGTTAATTGCCATCTTAATTATCAGTGTTTTTAGACAAAAAATGCAAGACGCTTTGTTGAATGCGTCACTTAATTAAAAAATTTGTGGAAGAGTTTAGGCAAACACGAGAATTTATGCAGTTCTTTTAAATGGCAACGTAAAACGATCGCATAGTTTTTAAATGAATCCACTTTTTGTTCTTGTCTCAAATGTGTTTGAGATATCTAGGGTTCAGACTAATTTAAAAAGAATATTTGTGTTTCTTTCTGCTGTTTGTCCCTTTATAACACTTCTTCCCTTTATAACACTTCTTCCCTTTTATGAAATATAATACTTGGATGTAAAGTTCTAGGCTCATTAGGATTTTTTTAGTAGGAGATAGGAAGAATGAGCAATGCCCTCGCCGGGACGCGAACCACAGACCTCTCGAATACGCGCCGAGTTTGCTGACCACTACACCACGAAGGCATGCTAAGAAGGCGGGCGAAATATCTTATATACTCCCCCCTTTTAAAGGGCGACTGGGGATTAGGGAACCCAGTCGCCAAATCCTGGTGGTGGAGAATTATCATTCACCAACTTTTAGTTGGTACGCGCCACTGTAGGCCACGGGCGCCACTGTAGAGTCATTAGGTATTTTTTTCAAAGCAGGAGAGATGAAAACTGAGCAATGCCCTCGCCGGGATTCAAACCACGGACCTCTCGAATAAGCGCCGAGCGTGCTGACCACTACACCACGAAGGCATACTAACAAGATGGAGAAGTCATAAAAATTTCCTTAGTCATTAATAAAAATTTCAAAACGACACGCAAGTAAAAGTAAGAGATATAAGCTGATTTTCGGTTTTTAAGACACATTTAAATTTCAGTTAACTACAAACTTGGAAGCCAAGTAAAATTATCAAACATGAATATTTACATAAAGTACAATAATGAATTAAAAGTTACAGAAGGGACCAAAGATTCTATGCTTTTAATGAGCATGTAAATAGAAACATAGGCTAATTATAATTGATGTTACGTAGCGGGTAACTTAATTAATAAATAACTTAAAGGGAAAAGAGTTTAACCAGGATATCGCAGTAGCAACGCAATTAGCCGTCGGTCCCCAAAATGAACCTTTGTTATCCGAAAGCGATTTTCTGGAATAAATGCGAAAATTGCCGAAAAAGTTTATTCAACCGTCTAAAAAGCTTCCAACACTTTCACGTGGCAAAACCGAATCTCACTTTTTGTATTATGAGACTATTTTCGGCTCAGTGTCAATCAAGAAGCGGGAAAGAGCGGGGGCGCTAAGATCGTGCTCTGCAGCTTAGTCACGATTCTTAGCAGTGGTGATCTTCTTCCTTTTCTCTGTTCTTTCATTTCAGCGGGACTACTGGACGTACGTGGTTAACAGCTGTTAACCGCATACAAATGTAAACGGAAGCCTGTCCAGAAGGCATAGCTGAGCGGTAAACATCTAACTCAATCTAAACACGTAGTAGAATTTGTTTCAGAGATGCTACAGAATTTGCTGCCGAAAAAGAATAAAAAGCAACGAACCTGGGCCTGATCAGACCTCTTAAGATTGGTAGCGATCACAGCTAGAATCTTAAAGAGAAATTAAGTAGAGTTCAGACACAGAGTGCACTCTAGTTGTCGTCTGATTTGATAGAGCAAAAAATAGAATCTGGTGTCTAGGCACGACAACAATAGGAAATTGCAGCCGTAGATCGCAATCCTGCATTGCATGCTAGTTATTATACTTCCTGTTTTGAAGGATATAATAAGTTAACTTTAAGACTAGTATGAAAATGAAAAAAACATACCGAAGTTAATGTAAATCAGCTAAAGGCTTATTGAAATCTTTTTTTATCGTTATGCTGTTCATAATTTTGGATAATTTATTTCTAGGTGATGGGGATATCTCTAGAGCAAGTGGACATAAGATAAAAAATATGAGTAAAAAAGCTACTTAAAAGGCTAATTGGATACTAAATGTAAAAAGACTAATTTACACCTATTTCATAGACATTGAATTCAAAAGAGACTATTTGTAAGTGTGGTACCCATTTAGTTGACTGATTCTAAATATTTTCTTATTTCTGTCACATTTTTCACACATTTGCATATGCCTTTTTTATATTTATTGCTTATATTTTCTAAAGTATTTGTAAGATTCAGATTTTTAAAAATTTTCTCAGCAGTTTTAAGTACACTTTTTCGTTCTTTTTACTCCATTTTATACAAGTCCTTAATTTATGAATAATACAAAGGCTTAGTGATAAATTAATAATCTACGGTTGCTTCTTAAGCATTTTTATTGCATCTGATAGGAAGTAAATATGGGCGCATTCCTTAAGTTAAAGAACCAAAGGAATGCTTCATCGTAAATACATTAAGATAAATCTAACTGAATTCGTAATAGGAAATGCTAAAGAGGGGATTCTTCAATTTTTTTCCTCTACAAACAAATAGTTTAGAAAAGTGAAAACTTCCATAGAAATGAAGTAGAAATAAAAGCCAGACTTTTTCGCATAAAATTAAAAAAAGAGAGAAAGAAACAAAATAGTTATTTTGAAAAATGTCCGTGGATAAATGTTTGAGAAGAGAAAGCCCAAGACTTTCGTCTTACATTGAAAAAAGGTTTTCATCCAAAAAATAAAGAAATGATAAAAACCGTACTGCCCGGAATAGATTCGTAAATACCACTAAAAATTGATAGAGATAATCGCTTATTTTTGTTCTCAACAATTGAAATCAGCATTTTCATAAGAATTGTAATCCGAATCCTAGTTTCTACATTTTCTTAAAACTGATCGCTTAATACAGAATATTTTTTGCATTATACTCATATTTGCCTTCAGACATTTAACGTCCTTTTTTCCATTATTATATTTATTAGTTGTCGCGTTTAGAAACTAATTCTTTGTTAAAATACCCGCAAACGATTTGTTGCTACAATTTATTTATTTTGCATTTAGTCTATAAACATAAAATTCAGTAAAAAAATCAATTCAAACTAAAGTCAGACGTATAGGCTGGCATAACGTAAATAAAGACATGTGTAATTCCTTCGTGATCTTCGGAAGTTTAAAATGCTTATTACGTCATTTGACCCAGAAACTAAAGCAACTTTTCTAGGGCGATCGATCGGTTGCTTCAAGCTGGTTAACACATCAGGGCTCAATTTCTTCAAAAGAATAGTACATTGTGCGAAGAATATAAGAAAGGAAGTATCTATAACGTTTAACATAAATATTGGGTAGGAAAGGGATAAAACGCAGATATAGACGTTCGGTATGTGAGTTGTGCAATTACTCTTGGTCAAAATGACCTCAGCCAGGTTGTGTTTTAAACTGTTTACTGACCAGTTAAAAAAACCCGTTGTTTTAGAGCTTCGTTTAAATTGATTATTTCTTTTGTATAGAGAAGAATATTAAACATTCTTCACTAGTCCCCAGCTTTTCATACATAATAAAAATCTCCAAATTTATTTAAAATTTAGAAAAACAGCCAAATTTCATTAATTTTCTGGCAACAGTATTTTCCCGGATCAAAATCGTCATTATCCGAAAAGTGCAGAAATTGTTTTATGGCTTCGAATCAGTTACCGCTCATATAAACAATGAAAGGTAGTACATATAATGAAGCATTTTTGGTCAATAAAGATGGATTCTAGATTTCTTCCTATTATAATGTACTTATATCATTCAGTTGCACAAAATATCTCGTCGCCTGAGATGCGCATGATGGGCTACTGAAGGTAGCAGAGATGTTTCTGTGGCGTGGAAAATCATAGTTTTAAATCGGAAAAGAAGGCTTGTAAGTGGGAAAGATTTCTATGATGATTTATTATGGCGGTCTGATGTTTCCTTATGTTACCTTTCTGATACAGATCTTTTTTCTTAAGTTCCTGATTTTAATATTCGATTTAATTTCGATGATATTTAATATATATTGATACTTCTATGTGATAAGCAAAGTTTTAACTCGAACGAGTTAACTCGGGTGAATGGGGAAAATTTAATAACCTTGAACGCGAGCTAACTCGATTTCTGTCACTCATATTAGAATAAATTTTGGAGCAAGCTAATGGAGGTAAATGATATTTCATAAGTGTTAATATATATACAAACACTTTCGAAATTATGAAATATAATTGTCTGTACTATTATATATGTATATATATACACTGAAGTGACAAAAGTCATGGGATACCTCCTAATATTTTGTCGGTCCTCCTTTTGACCGGCGAAGTGCAGCAACTCGACGTGGCATGGACTCAACAAGTCGCTGGAAGTCCCCTGCAGGAATATTGAGCCATGCTGCCTCTATAGACGTCCATAATTGTGAAAGTGTTGACGGCGCAGGGTTTTGGGCAAGAACTGACCTCTCGATGATGTTCCATAAATGTTCGATGGGATTCATGTCGGGCGATCTAGGTGGCCAGATCATTCGCTGGAATTGTCCAGAATGTTCTTCTAATCAATCGCGAACAATTGTGGCCCGGTGACATGGCGCATTGTCATCCATAAAAATCCCATCGTTGTTTGAGTACGTGAAGTCCATGAATGGCTGTAAGTGATCTCCAAGTAGCTGAAGGTATCCATTTCCAGTCAATGATCGGTTCAGTTGCACCAGAGGACCGAGTCCATGCCATGTAAAAACAGCCCAGACCATTATGGAACCACCACCAGCTTGAACAGTGCCTTGTTGACAACTTGGGTCCATGGCTTCGTGGGGTCTGCGCCACACTCGAACCCTACCATCAGCTCTTACCAACTGAAATCGTGACTCATCTGACCAAGCCACGGTTTTCCATTCGTTTAGGGACCAACCGATATGCTCACGAGCCCACGAGAGTCGCTGCAGGCGATGTCGTGCTGTCAGTAAAGGCACTCGAGTCGGTCTTCTGCTGGCATAGCCCAAGGAAGACAAATTTCGCCGCACTGTCCTATCGGACACGTCCCACGTACGTCCCACATTGATTTCTGCGGTTATTTGACGCAGTGTTGCTTGTCTGTGAACACTGACAACTCTACGCAGACGTCGTTGGTCTCGGTCGTTAAGTGCAGGTGGTCGGCCACTGCACTGTCCATGGTGGGATGTTGTGCCTGAAATTAGATACTCTCGGCACACTCTTGACACTGTGGATCTCGGAATGTTGAATTCCCTAATGATATCCGAAATGGAATGACCCATGCGTCTAGCTCCAACTACCATTCCGCGTTCAAAGTCTGTTAATTCTCGTCGTGCGGCCATAATCACGTCAAAACCTCTTCACAAGAATAACTTGAACACAAATGATAGCCCTGCCAAATCACTTCGCATTTATACGTTTTCTACGCGATAGTACTGCCATCTGTATATTTGCATATTGCTATCCCATGACTTTTGTCACTTCAGTGTATCTGCGCTTGTGTATGTGTTTTAAGTATTTGCATCTTTGTGTTAAAATTTCACCTTAATGCTGAGGAAAAATTTATATTCATTTTATGATTTGGTAACTTTTTTCGTTGGTATTTCATTATAACATTTTAAAGAAGTTTAGTTATTACTGTTTCAAACCTTTTTTACTCATATTTATTTGTATGTCTTCGCTCAGGTAGTCAAGTACACTATACAGCAGTTGTTTTTCCTAAGGAATCATTGGCAACAGTAAGAATGCATATTAAGAGGCCTATAAAATTAACTGTATTAAAATACATTTTTAGACGTGCTGAAATATACTAATTTTATATCTTATAACATACGAGGGTAAGTTGAAAAATAAGTTTCCCCTGTCGACTGTGGTCAGAGTTGTGTATGAAAGTCAAAAAATAGAATGAGACATTAAAGATATGACATACCTTTATTTAATTATTCTCGTACGAGTACGTTGAGACATTTGTCATATCGCCTGATAAGCTTCAAAAAGTCCTCCAAGAAAAATTCAGGGCTTTGCATATGGAAGAAGCGTTGAACGGCTATGGGCGAAAAGCAACATAGCAGGAAAACGCGTAAGTCACCGATACACCATTGGGTAGAGGTCGCTGCAAATCAAGCAGATGGCGCTGTTGCAGTGCCTGCGCAAAGCGTAGACCAGCCTCTCATTTGAGCCCCGGTAAGTATGGAGAGAAGGTGCTTGTGAATTCGTGGTCAAAGGAGGAAGTGAAAGCGGTTATCCGCCGTGAATGGTCACGTGGAGTATCAGGAACAGAAATTCATAAACGCCTCGTGGAAGTCTATGGGCCAGGTGTGATGTCGAAGCAAATGGTGCGGAGATGGTGTCGCACATTCAGTGATGGACGTCAGCAAATGGAGGACATACCGAGAGCTGGACGGAAGCGCACGGCCACTACAGATGCAAATGTCAGGAAGGTGGATGACATGATTAGAGCGAACCGGCGTATCACCATCGATGAAGTAGCGGAAGAACTTGGAATCTCACATGAGCGAGCTCAAAACATCATCCACGACATTCTTCGATACAGAAAAGTGTCAGCACGATGGGTGCCCCGACAATTGACCTCGACACATAAGGAACAACGCATGGGGGTCAGCCTGGAATATCTCGTGCGTTACCATGAAGCTGGCAATGACATTCTGTTTCGGATTGTGACGGAGGATGAAACGTGGGTTCATCATTTCATGCCAGAATCGAAGGACGCATTATGGAGTGGAAACATCCGTCATCACCTGTCCGAAAGAAGTTCAAGACAACTCCCTCTGCAGGTAAAGTGCTCCTCACAGTTTTCTGGGACGCCCAAGGAGTTTTGTTGCTGGACTTTTTGGAGGTTGGAACCATCAATGCTACGCGCTACTGTGACACCCTGTCGAAATTGAAAGAGGCGATTCGGAAAAAGCGGCCTGGCCTTCTCACATCTGGCGTTCTGCTGTTGGATGACAATGCCAGACCACATTCGGCGACGGCAACGCAAAACCATATTGCAACTCTTGGTTGGGAGCGCCTACACCATCCGCCATACAGTCCTGATCTCGCACCAAGCGACTTCCATCTGTTTCCGGCTTTGAAGAAAAATCTCGGGGGAAGGCGCTTTGGAAGCAATACTGAAGTGAAACAAGCCGTTCAACGCTTCTTCCATATGCAAAGCCCTGATTTTTCCCTGGAGGGCTTTTTGAAGCTTATCAAGCGATACGACAAATGTCTCAATGTACTTGGTACCTATGTGGAAAAATAAAGGTATGTCATATCTTTAATGTCTTATTCTAGTTTTTGACTTTCATACACAACTCTGACCACAGTCGACAGGGGAAACTTATTTTTCAACTTACCCTCGTATTTTGGATTAATATAGGCTAAACCTAATCAGTTGCCACTAATACTTTGCGAATTATTAATAAATAAATGTATTAACGAATTTATTATTTCCTATTCGATCGCTTAGTCAAATTTGCACCATAAAATGGTAAATTTAAAATCGAATGAATTATAATCTAACAACAACTTTTTAAGCATTCTTTTAAAAATATTGTTTGCTCTATTTCATAGATCTCAAAGTTTTTGTATTACAGAATTTGTTTTTTACACATTTTTAGAAGAATTTTGACACATAATTAAAACAAATGGCCTGGGATAAAAATTCTGACAACAGATTAATATTTGAAATGAGAAATATTGCATGCTACTTTCAAATTCATTCTTCCTTCAAAATGTTGTTTGTAAGCAGGCTGTAAAGTGAAGAGTATGTTTTTTGCGGTTATTTTGGAAAGAGTTCTTTCTGAGCGCAAACCTAATACAACTGATTTACGTTGGAACGTAGCGGAAGAGGAATGGAAATCGGTATCCCTGAAAATTTTGAGAAAATCCCTTATATCAAGGAGATCATAAGACAGATTTATAATCCAGAAAAACAAATATCAGATCTAACATTTAAACTTACTCTTCCACTTTAGACATTAAGTAAACGGCCCCACATTCTTTCTAAAAATGTTTAAACATCCTCCGTTATTGTCAGATCTGAGATGAGTTTTATTTTATCTTCTTTTTTATTCCCAATAACTCAATATGTTGTTGTAAATTTTAATCCTAAGTTTAGCTAAACCAATTAGAATTTTGTATTGCGGTGTCCTTTCCTTTCTCCTTTTTTCTTTTTTGAAAATACGCCGAGAGGATTAGCTTGCTCAGCATTAGTAGTTCGGCCCGGTCTGAAATTTCAAGAGAATGTGGCGGCTGCATGGAAGATTTCGTGGTTTTTCCCTTGCGGAAAACTGATTCGTGTATTTCCCTTGTGAAAAGCTTGAGTCATCTGCCCTCCAGCAGTCGCGCGGCGAAATAGCTGACCACTGGTAGTTCCGACCGGGGTTCGATTCCAGGCGTACTGGTTGGCTACGTGGGCTTTCTCGGGGTTTTCCCGATGTGTAATGTGTATACGAGCCAGTTTTCCGTAGAAAATTCTCCACGAAGGCATTTCTCCCTATAGGCAGATAGCCCTAGTGGGCTTTGCCTTGATCAACTAAGCCAAATCAAACCAAGCCCTTAGTCAGGCGTACATAGATATCTAGAGAATGCTTTGCCATAGCCTAATAATTTTCTCTGAAAATCACATGTATGTCCTCTAAATGTACTCGTATGATTAAATGAGCTCAGAAGAATTGACATAATCGCGGTTAAGAACTAAGGCATTTAGAACATCTGTTAGTTGTTTCCTGAGTCTTATCAATTTATATGATTGTTAAATGAATGTTTGTAATTTGTTAACTGTTTGGAATTAGTGTTAGTATGTACATGATAAACTTTCGTTTTCTGTCAAGAGTTTCTTAAATTAGGTCTTATCCCATCAAAGTTATGGAATTAGAAAATTTGTTAAATTTACTCGTACACATAACGACTGATTACTAATAGATTTTATATAATTCCTTGTCTTCCTGAAATTTGCATAATATAAAGTAAAAATATGTATCCTTATTTTTATCTGTGGAACTGTAAGGCGTTAGTTGCCAATAAATATTTTACTCATTATAAAATCAGCCAAATTTTGTAATCTTAATCTTTACATTTCTAGGACAGATGCTTTCTGATTATCCGTACTTCAATATGCACTAAAACTCTAGTGTTTTTGATGTATTTTTAAATAATTATTCGACGACAACCAGCCTACACATGCGAGTACCACAGACTTATTTGAGTATACGTAGATTGTCTCACTTTAAATTTTACCCTTATTTTGCTGAACAGTATCCACCGCCTTGCTATAAGAATATAAATACTGGCCTTACAAATTTTCGTTTTCCGCATAAAGTTTCTTGTTTCTTTTAAAATAGTTCTTTTTATTTTTATTTTATGGTCGTCCAGACGGTACAGTGGTTAGGGAAGTCGACTTCGATACCAAAGGACCCGGGCTCAAATCCCGGAGAAAGCACGATTGTAAATGTCCGTTCCTTCACAGGAGGCAAAGGTAGCACACCCATTAGGTGTCTCCATAAAAAGTGACCACCATCTCTGGCCCAAGCAGTGGCCAAGCCGAAGTCGGCTGACAGCCTGCTATTGTGGGAAAAAATATTATTTTATGAAAAGAACAGTATCTGTGAGTCTTAAAATTAAACAAACAAGCGTTTTCTGTCAATACATTAAACCGACAATTAGTTGGTAACTTTTCATGGGGTAGCGAATAATTGGAAAGTACCTAAACATATTTCATGGTATTCTCTATATTGATTTTTAAGAGAGACTGACATAGCGGTTTCAAAAAAATTTTTTTTTAAAAAAAAAAAAAAAGGAACAGAACAAAATCAAATTTTCCCCTGGGAGTGGAGTGGCGAATCAAATGAATAGGCTGGCCTAAACAAAGGGAAAAGTTTTTCTTACTTGTTGAGAAACAGAGACCTATGTCAGTCAATCTCAAATTCGGTACAGGTTTTACATAAAATCTATTCCAATCTGAGGTTATTTTTGGTTGGTCTAATTTTATGTTTTAGATTGCCATATGTCTTTTCTATACAGCTTACTTATTGCTACTTCTATGTGCAGTATTTTTTCCTAATACTGAATTCTGCAATGAAATAAAGAGAGAGAATTAAAAATAGACTTTATAATTTGGATTTCAGATAGTAAGATTCAAAACTCTAATTATTAGGATAGTAAATTTATGGCTGCTCGAAATTTCGCGAGTTTTAGGAGCTTTTCTAAGATTTCGCGAGAAACGTGTTTTTCGGCGAGTGTTGGATAAATTCGCATCTTTCGTAATATGTCTATTATTTTTTTCAATTCCTACTAATCTTAAACTAGATATTTGATTTTAGAATTTGATTGGGTTATAAATGTAGATTTCAATTAAAATATATAATATAACGTTTGTTTAGCTACGTTCTAATTATTTGTGTTAAGGCTTCATTGCTGTAAATCTCCGCCCTCCCTCTGAAATACTAAAATAACACTTCAGTTGACAAATTTTGCGAAATTGCCAGTGTAAATCTCAGGCTGCGAAAGTTTTGAGAATTTTTGTAACAATAGATGCCATTTAATGTGATCACGGTTAATGTTACATATTTTCCAAGTCCCGTTCGTTTGTGTACGAAAACAGGGATTATACAGCTTATTGAGATAAAAAATTCAGTTGATATGATGAAATTACTATAGAATAATTTGTTTAACTAAATGTAGAGAAATAAAAGAGTAACTTGCCTAATGAGGTCAAAATAGATTATAAAAATTGCCAAGTGACAAAGCAATAAATGTGGCAATTCCCTAAATATCTTGGTTTCATTTTCTGTCAACCATTTAAATTTAGGCAAAAAATCAAACTTTGTTTGACGTCGATTTCGAATAACTCAATCGAGTTTCAGGGGGATCGGCCACAAGTACTCCACAGGGAGGAAGAAAAAAAACATAATTTTTCTTTCTTTTTCAGGTAAACGTTTCAATGAAAAACATTTACGACAAATTAAGGTATTATTATTATTATTATTACTACTGCGTAATTTAAAATTTTTCTTTAGCATGTTCTCTTTCAATGAAGTATGTCCTCCAAATAAAGGATAGTAGCTGTCAAATAATTTCCAGAAACGTCATGAAAAGTTCATAAACAACCTTTTGCATTTAAGACTTTATGAACAGTTCTTAAACAAGCGTTAGCAATTTCCTAATTAAAATGAAGTGAAAATATTTAGTTATATGTTTCTTGAAATTTTGATATTAAATTAGTAACAATCCTTTTCTATTTTGAAGGAAATGCTTTCTCATCATTTAATGGTATCACTCAGTTAATTTTATCAAAATAGCCATTTGCAAAAGTCATCTCGCATCAAGCGGCGTCTACTGTACTTAATCTTCGACACCCCTCAAATTTTGCTTTTTTTCCTCACAATACATTTACTTCCTTAGATATCAGATATAAATAGCAAATAAATTTTAAAATATAAGTCTTCAAAATAACGACGAAAGGCTATGATCTTCACAGTTATTCTAATTTTAAATAAATCAATTTTTACAGTAAAGCAAAATTTCAATTTTAATATAGCTTCGAAACAATTTATATAAAATGTCAATACAGAAAAAAAATACACAACTTGCTTCTATTACGGGTTTGGAAAGTCTAATAAAATTAATAAATATGTCTTAACTTGCAAAACTGTGATTTAATTAATCAAATTAAAACTGATGAAATGCACTGGCGAGTCGACTAGGCGAGCATATCACGAGAGTACATCCTCGGCGGAATTAACACCTTTGCCTTTGACCAACCTTCATAAAGAACAACCGATACCATCCACATCTCCACTAAGACTTTAGACTAAAAGAATGCTCCTGTGTCCTCTGCAGCTGACTAATAAAATGATAATAGCTGCCTATGGAAAACGACATGGGTGTGTGCCTAATTAGATTTGATAAATGCCGGATCAGTGAGCGCACTTAATCAAGGAGCTCATTAGAGGCGCTACGAGTGCTTTGTCACGAAGGGAGGAGGAAGGCGACCCCATCTGGTGCCTCTAAAAGGCACAGACCTAGGCTGCTGCAAAAGTTGAGATTTCATTATCCATGATGTGAAACTTAAATTTCATCGGTCTTCAGAAAAGAATAAGATTTTGTATTGTTTCCAAAATTAGTTACAGAAAGAGTTGTATTCGGCTATTTGAGATTTCTTCCGGACTTATTTTCTAAAATTCATTTGAAGGTTTTGTGTTTCACAGTGATTTTTTTAAACAGAGGGAAAAGAAGAAAAAACATAACCGTCATAATATAATTTTGCTTTCAGCGAGAAAATGGTCGAAGTTTTAGTGACACAGATATCATGCCAGTATTGTTGCTTTTAACTTTGCCCTCAGGAAAATTTTGTAATCAAATGCACAATGTGAAAAAATGCCAAATGTAAAGGAAGGCAGGCAAATTTTAAGCTTCTATTTTAAAGCAAGTAGTAGAGTGGAATTGAAATAGAAAATGAAACGGAAAGCAATAAAAGAACATTTAAAAATAATAAATTGACTACAGGATGTGCCTTAAAAATGACATTCAGTAAAAAACTGCTATATCATACGCTTTAAAAATGGAATTTTTATATTGAAAGGAAATAGTAGTTAAAGGTATAAACAAGAAAATTTGAAGTTTATCTTTTATCTCATACTTTCCTTTACATTAAAATATGAAGCCTTTTATCACATCTAAGAATCGCAAATGAATAAAAATTGAAGAAATATACTCGAGACGCTTGTCGCCATTTTTATGATGAGTTAGTTGAATAAATATTGCGTATTACAACATAAATTTCTTTCATTTATCAATTCAAACCCTTGCTGCACTTTGAGTAAAACTAAAATAAACGCAACAAGTAGCAACCACGTAATGAAAAAGAACATGATGAGTTTTTCTATTTTATGAGAAGTGAGAGAAGATACATCTCCCTTTTTGTCATATGTCTCCATAAATGGGTTGTGATCATAAAACTTATCAGAGAAGAACAGAATGAAGCACCCCATAAAATTACATTTATGAAAGAATGACTTCTTGCAGTCACTCCTGTTTAGTCGAAGCGGCTTCAAGGAAGTCACAAGAGAAGTACCGAGTAGAAGCAAATAATACTTTTCCACAGTAATTCGATATTACTTTGAGTAGAATCTAATATGAATCAGAACGCTAGTATGAACATTCGTGGCATTTGTTGGGAACCACTGACAATTATACTTGATATTTTTATGACAGAAAGGAGGAGAAAGAGCAAATAATCGTGAATTTAAAAAGTGGCTTAATTGTGAACTAATGTAGATTTATCGAATGCTGCGCATAATTTATTAATAGTTTGAATCCGGCTGAGTAATTATAGTACTTGAATGTTCTTTAGGCATTATCTATCATTAATTTGCTGATAGAGCTACAAAATTAAGCAGAATCGAATTCAACTTAAGGTTAGACTTTTCGTAATTTTATATTTGATTTTGGCGTTAGTGTCATCGACCTATGTTACTACAAGTGGCTATCATGAATTCTGGTGAGTAATTCTGAACTATGCTTATAAAGTTTTATTACCTTAAAATGTATAAATGCTAAGAGGACAAAAATTACTGTTTAAAGAAAAATAATCTTAATTTGGTAATTTTTTGTGCATTTGTTTCGCCTTCTGATCTTTTTCTCATCTTAGTCCTAAATAGGCAAATCCGTTAACAGGTAGCGCTAAAATAAAGCTTCTTTAGCCTAGTTTAGCCTTTTCTAGCGGGATGGGAAAGCTTTTTTAGTCTAGTTTAGCCTTTTCCAGGGGGATGGGATACATATGTGCCCCACGTAAAATATAAATGTGTATCAAGAAATATCAGTAAATCATGAAAATTTAAAATTTACTCTTTAATGTGGAGTAGGAAGTGTAAGGCCTTGTTCATTTGTTTTTCTGCTCCTTCCTGTTAATATAACTGACTAAGTGGCCCTAATGCATAGAAAAATTTTCCTCTATAACCCATGGTAAAAGGTTAATGCTAAAACCAAACTGCTTTCAAATGATTATGGAGCTGGAAGTTTGAGAAAATAAATTAGGATTTCTACTTCATACTTCATTACTTCCATTAAACCCATTCATATTTTTGATATCCTCCCAATAAACAGATGTTATAGTTTAAAGCTGTGTCACAACCTGTGAAGGAAATTAAGAATTAAGAAGATATCCTAATTTGAATATTTAATGGATAATCTCTTTTCTTTTAGAGAGATTGGATTGAAATTTTTGGATTGCTGCAAAACATACTAGGGCCATCCCCTTAAAGGAATGCTGCATTCGTGGAAGTTTTACGAAAGAAAACAAGTTCTTCTGAGCATTCCTTTTATCAAAGACTTGTAAGGGTTTAGTTTAAACTAACAAAGTTTTATTTTAATTTGCCTTTCCTATCTGTTCTTATTTCAACTTCCCGTTAGAATAAGCGCGCGTTTCAGCTTTATGCTAATTTGAAGTGGAGCCAAGTTTCTATTTAAGCGTTAGATAGGAACCTC
Source organism: Stegodyphus mimosarum (assembly GCA_000611955.2). Taxonomy (NCBI): domain Eukaryota; kingdom Metazoa; phylum Arthropoda; class Arachnida; order Araneae; family Eresidae; genus Stegodyphus; species Stegodyphus mimosarum. The sequence goes on along the minus strand of KK113298.1, from coordinate 1,724 downwards.
TCAGTGTAAGTCAGCTTTTAGTCTCAGATCACGGCTGCTCTGTTCGACGTTCGCATGACGAGCTAGTATTTAAATTCTAAGCTTTAGCGCTGTTACTCTATTACTTATTGAAGTAAATCTAAGTGCGTTAGTATTAGTTAAACCTTGCTACGCACCATTTAGCATAGAGGCCAACCTCGCGTTTATAGCTCTGTTAGCAACGACTACTTAATTTCTAATTAACTTTAGTTTAAATTATTGGATTGTTCAGTTTAGACCCAAGTGCGGTCATTATTTTCTGTATCCCTCCCGAGTTGGGAAGTGGCTGTATATAATTGTGGTTTAATAAAAGAGGATTTTAAATCCTTCTTAATTGCAGTTCTTTTACCACTTAACCACAGTTTTCTACCACAGAACATAGCTGCATTCAGCTCCCTGTTCAAGATCAGAGCTTAGTGATTTCACGAATATGTTCGCCAAGAGTATGCACCAAACACTCAGTCCTGACAGACTGCAGTGTTCAAATAGATCTTTGCTATAATCCCATATCTGAAATTTCTAGATCTTTTTCGATTCTGAAGTTTATAGTAGATGCAAAGTAATTTACCAGGATCCTAGATGTATTACTTATCAGATTTGGCTTTAAGTAGTTGTATTGAAGTCTCATTGCGGAGGGGGGAATAAAAGATAAAAAAAAATAAAAAAAAATTAATGAGCTTTTATTTAAAACTTTTAAAATAATTAATGAACTAAAAGATAAAAGCTAATTTAGCACATAGTTTAGTAAGAGCTAGAGATCAACTAATTCTCTCTCTTACTAAACTATGTGCAACTAATTCTAATAGTTTTAGAACACAAATAATAAAAGCATGGCGCGTCCATGATCAATTTATAAAAATAATGGCTGATATGCTGAACAATTGATTAGATTAATGGATTTCGTTAAAGACGCCTCTATTTTTCAAGTAATTTAATAATACAGTATTCGCTGCATTGAGTAAGGTATGCAATGGAAGTTTACTATATGATGGTATGAACTAAAATTTTTAAATACTGAATTGAAATTTTTAAATATGAAATACTCAGTGAATTTTATATGCATCTTATAATACTTCAACTATATTTAAAACCTGAAAATATATGAAGTGTGAAGTTATTACAATTTTCCTTTTTCACTGTTTAGGTGCTATTCTCAAAACATCGAATGAGAAGGATTTCTGCTTCACAAAAATATCTCAAGATAAAAAAGATTGGCTAAAAGCAGCTAGATATAGGGAAAAAAGTCTGGAAAACAAACAGCTCAACGAAATCTGTTGAAATTGTTCATTAAAGAAAATTACGCCATTAAATCTGATTTAATGTTAACCTATAAAATAAAACTTATTCTTAAATTAATTTCATGTGTATTTCTTTTGCAAGTATTACAGTTCATAATACTTAACAACCTGAAATTTGATATTTGTAAATTAATGTGGAATATGTTCATATTAATTTTATAATTTAAATAACTCATTGTCATCATACGAGCGTAATCCAAAATGCACGCATATGACAACAAATTAATTTATTAAATTAATAAAAAATGAGCCAACTTCTAACTGTTTTGTGTTATCCAATTGGGTCCTTTTAAATCATTTAATACCATAAAGCTATGAGATGTAAAAAAAAATTGGTATATTCAAGTCAACATGTACATTTATAATTATGTTAGAGGAAAAGTCATATGAAATAAATATTTAAAAACT
>KK113297.1:405925-426264 GCA_000611955.2 Stegodyphus mimosarum | reverse complement strand
TCTAGGAGGTTCAGCCAAGGACGGCCAACTGCTACGACGAGCGCCGATGACCGATATTTGACAGTATGCGCACGCAGGAATAGAACCGTTACTCCGACTTTTCTTAGATCCTCTTTTGCTGCAGCCACCGGAAGGTTGGTGTCAACGTCAACTGTGGGTAGAAGGCTTCACGAAGGTGGTCTGTATGCGAGGCGACCGGCCGTTTGCCTGCCGCTCACGTCACGCCATAGGAGGGACCGTTTGCAGTGGGCACGACATTATGTCCACTGGACGCCTGATCAAGGTAGGGCTCTCCTCTTTACGGATGAGTTCAGGTTTAGTCTAGAAAGCGATAGTAGGCGTTATTTGATATGAAGAGAACCTGGAATCCATCAAACATCCGTGAAAGGGATGCATACGGAAGAGGCAATGTCTGTGTTTGGGGTGGCATGTCTTTGGGGTGGACGCACAGACCACCATGTCTTTTTTACTATGTGTTGTATATTGTGGGTAAGTTTCATAAAATTTTGCGTGTAACCTTTTCAGTAATCGTGAATTTTGTGTTTCCTTAATTCATGATGACCAGGGTAGGTATCTTAGCTTTAACAAAAGTTTTAAAACTATATTGCTCATTTTCAAGTGTTTAAATAACCATTTCTTTTTTAATTAATTTGTTCGCGCCTGCGCATCTGTAATGTAATCTGCACATGCGCATCTGTAATGTCAGGATCAGACGAGTTTGAGAACTGCCATCGACGGTGTGTGAGGGCTGGTTACAGCCATTAGTTAATGAGGAGTAATTGTAATTTAAATATGTGTATTAATAAAGTAACGAACCAGCGTACTTATTATAAGTGTGGTGATCATTGAGCTATCGACATAACATAATTCATTTAATTTAGGTTTCAAGTTTTAAATTAATTTGCGGATTTCAATTCTTGAGATTCCTCACGTTTTGTACTAAATTTTTTAAAGTTGGCAGTTAATATTTTTTTTGTTTAATTGTGAACATTTTAATTGAGGAATGCTTTTCAAGAAGTTTTCCGTTCTGTGTGGTGGGTCTGTTTTAGATGTTGATTAATCAAGAAAGCCTTGCTCTTTCACTGTTAAATTTATTTGTGTTGTTATTTAGAAAAGGCCGTTGCTTTGATTTTTAAATCACTTCCATTGCTTATTTCTTAAGAATATTATAATCAGGAGTATGAATTTCATTTCTTTCTCTGGTTGGGTACCCAATATATGGCGCGTTCTATGGCTGCAGGTTCCTTGGGTTTGATTCATTATCACCGTAAAACTGGAGGGGGAGAACTGACTTCAAAACAAAACGCATGGGGGACGAGATAGGGTGGTGAGAGGTCCCGAAGCATTTTTTTTTCATTCTTTCTACTTTTTTCACTTCGCTGACGCCATTGTCGTTACACCGGCGTGAGGGTGTGCTGCCTTGAAAAGGAAAGCCCACAAGTAAAGAAAATTGCCAGATACCAACTTCTACTTAATCCACAATAAACTGTTTTTTTTAATATAAATTATTTTTAATTCATACATTATTTCAACATATAATCATTTTACAATATATTAACAAAATGTTTTAAATCCAAAACGTAGCATAAGGAAATGACAGATGTCGTAACAAAAAATCGCAAATACTAAAATTTTAGTAGCAGTAGTTTGTCAAAAGTCACAAATTTGCAGAAAATCCCACGATCTGGCAACACTGCTTTACTTACCAACAAAAACGAGTTACTTCTTTATAGGCAGTTTTTCAGTAAGTCTGATGATGTATAAACAGTTGTTCGCAAACTGAAATTACATGCTCTAGAAAACTTTGAGATATTTTTAAATTAATTAATAAAAGCCTTTTCTTCCCTCACTGCAAAATATTTCCAGAAATGTTGGGTAAAATGATAATCTGCAGCAAAAATTTTTTTTTCGTAAAAATTTTAATGTAAACTTTAGAATATAAAGAAGATCATAGAGCACTTTACACATTTATTTTACTTTCAAGTTTTTGTTTTACTTTATAACTTACACTTAGATAGTTAAAAATGTTATACTCACTTATAAGTAACAACGCCACTGTTATCATGAGTATTCCAGCTATCATGAAATCTGTTGCAGTGAAATCATTGAATGCCATTCAAATTTGCATCTATTGCATGAACCTGATGATTCAGCTTTCTTATCTCTTCACTTCATACTCTTTATATCTGAAAAAGAATTTAAAAGCAATGTTGTATTCTAAAAGTCATAATTATATCTTTTCATTTATTTCATAGAGTTATACAGAAGCTGTTCGCACATCTTTGTGACTTTGGCTTGCTATAAAATATTGCCTGCTTTGAAAACGTGTTCTAACTGCAACTGTATTTTAGAAAGTCTAAATTACAATTTGCTATTTGACAAATTTGTTTTCATGCAAAATGGCGCTTTTTAAGAAGCAATGGCTTATGTTCGAGCTCTTTCAAAAGAGAATTATTCGGATCTAGAAATTAAAAAGTGCTATGAAAGCCAAGATGTTTCCGTATGTAGGTAATATTATCAAAAGGGAAAGGAGAAAAACGTCAAAGTTTGGCTTCAGGAGAAATATTTTTCAAAATGCTTATCCAAGTAAAAAACGCAATGTTTCGAATTTTGCAAAGATGAGAAATTTAATGATGAAAAAGTTTCAAAAAGTCAAAGAACAGTTGTATGATTATTAAAATGTTCTGTATCAACTGTAAACATGTTGTGACATTAGGTCATTTCGAAGTAGGAGATATGAAAAATAAGCCATGGCTTCGCCGGGACTCAAACCTCGAGATCTCTCAAACATGCGCCGAGTGTGCTGACCATTTCACCACGAAGGCGGGAGAACTACCCTATATACTCCCCTTTTAAAGGGCAACCGGGGAATACGGGACACAATCGCCAAATCCTGGTGGTGAAGAATCATCCTCCCCCATCTTTTTTTTAGTTCGGGCGCCAATGTAGAGACATTAGGTTATCTGGAAGCAGGAGACATGAGCAATGAGCCATGCCCTTGCCGGGATTCAAACCTCGGTCCTCTCGAATATAAGCGCCGAGTGTGCTGGCCTTTACACCACGAAGGCATGCTAAGAAGTCGGGAGAAATATCTTATAAATAAAGTGGTTAATGCTGATTTGAATCCTGAAAAAGGGAAAAAATATTATGTGAATCGTCTTTTTCCACGAGATATCGCCGAAAGCTGAACGCGCTGCAGAATTCTCCATGAGAAACAATTATTTGGACAAAAATGGAAAAATGTTGTCATAATAGCTGAATCTTGAGAGTATATTTAAAAGAAATTAATGAAAAGAGATCCATTTATTATCATTAAAGAGATGAGAAAAATCTTGGAACATGGTTTAAAGAATTTAAAGAAAGTTTTTCAAAGGGATTTATGACTGTTCCTTTTTTTTATGTAACTGCAAATAAAAATTAAAGAGAGTGCAGAAAACTGTTAAAGTCAACTCCACATACTATCAGGAATATATTTTATACCCAGTTTTCAAATATGTAATATACTTTCTCTTTACTCATTACTTGCCATCAATCAAGAGAACTGCATGAAGACAAAGCAAACAGCTCCACGTCAAAATCTACTATTTAATTCCTCAAAAATGGAACAAGAAGCGGGTATCAAGACCAATCATATCCCTACTAAATCTTCTGATGTATCATCAAGGGATGTTTGCTCTTTTGGACGCTTAAAAAGCGAATCGTCCAAACACTAACCTACAACTCACCTTGGACTCTGGAAAGCTGTTCAAGAGGAATGGAGTAAAATATCTGTTTCGATACTAATAAAGGCTTTATTGCTTTGGCAATTACGATGTAGAAAGACAATAAAGAATAAGGTTTATCAAATCAAACATTTAAAGCACAAAAAAGTTTAGGTAAAATACTTCTGTAAATAAAATGAAAATTGTCTAAGAATGCGTGAACCGCCTTATTATTAAGCAAAGGAATAACTTTCCTATTTTTTAAAATTTATTCTCAATATCGTTTGCTTCTAAATAAAAAACGTTTCATTTTAGTGAAACCCACTTTCAACTCTCCCATCGAATACTAGTTAACAGTCTGATCAAATGCCTCTTTTTGTTTTAAACTTCTTTATGTACTTTAAATATGTAACAAATTATTTGTTTTTGGTTATTAATTACCACACAGATTAATGAAATTTTCATGATCAAAGATCGTCTTGTGTTTCTTTGGAAGTTCTTTGGGTCTGTTTATTTTTATTTACTATCAAAGACTGAGTTTTATCAATTATTAAATACTGATATTTAAACTATTCTATTGGCATAAAAATTAAAAGCATATTGGAACGATGCATACGTATATATGCATAATCATCTGTCAGTATTAATGTAGACAAAGCAGTGTTATTCTAAACTAACGGAAGTACCTGATGACACTAAAGTAAGATTGAGAGTAATGTATCTAACAACAGGGAGAACGATACCGCTGTAATCCTTCTCTAATAACGATGCAACAAATACGATTCATTGCCATACATTTTTCAGTCTGATGCGATATAGAACCCATATAAAAAGTATCCATAGAAAAATAAACTACTTCTCTCTCTTTATATCAGCAACAATAGAACGCAGTTTTCAATGATTTTCGTCTTTCTTTTAAATCAAATGGTCGTAAAAGTTCAAGTTCTTTCCAATATTCCACCTTATAGTTAATTTTAATCCATTAAATGTGGTAAAAAATTAATCATAATTGATCAGAAATCAATAGTGCGAACAAACAAGCAAACACACATTTTTTTTTAATATATTATAGATTTCGTAAAACTTACAAATTTTTGATTAACAGACTCTATGATTCGAAAGCGAGCAGTAGTAATACTTTCCCAAATAAAGCATTTTTATCTTCAACGCGCGAGACTGTTGCCACTCGGAAAAATGAGTGCGAAAATTATTGTTTTCGGAGTTCTTAATTAATATCTCGGCTGATTAAAGTCGTACGAAGATGGGAACAGTCTAAATAGCTTTCCACGAATTTTCACGAATTTTTGGAATGGGAAATAATGCGTTTAATGTTTGGAAATGCTATTTTTATTTCATCGTAAAACTTAGAAATTTTTTATTAACAAATCTCTAGGATTTGAAAGCGAGCAGTGGCAACAATTTTCGAAAAAAAGCAGATTTTCATCTAAAGCTCGCGAGACTGTTGCCACTCGGAAAAAAGAGGGCGAAAATTATCGTTTTTAATTAATATCTCTGATTTTAGCTACTTTTTTGTCGGCCTTTTCCAGGACCCAGAAAGTTTGTTGACGATAGCTGTAGTAGTGACTGAGTTTTTAAAGGACAAACCAACAGACTTTCTTCTTTATATATATAGATAACTGTTATGATTATATATCAGTAGGATTTAATCTCATTCACGATTATAAAATCGTCAATGAAAGTAAGTTCTTTGATATAAACTGGTAGTCCAAATGTTGCCATGTTGTCACAAGAAAGTTACACTGAAAATTCACAAGAATTATATGCTGGAAAAATTAACAGAAACTAAGAAAAATATATGTTTACCTAGCATAAGACTAATAATGTGAAACAGAATAAATAATGAAAGATGAAATAAGACTATTTAGATATTTTAACTCTCATTGTAACAATTTCTGTTCAAATACATACTTAGGTAAAAAAATTTAGAATACATGCAACTAATAATTTTTTATAATGTTAATGAATTACATCGTTTGGTTTGCATGCCCATTGCATTGTATGTCTTGCACCTTTATATTAAACTGTTTAGTTTATTTAAACCATTACATTTTGGTTATACGGAGCAGCATAACTCATTTATTTTTCGACCGAATCAATGAGAGGAAAATATTTTAAAAATTCTTCTCAATAGGTCTTGTATTGTGTTAAAAGTGATGATTTTAATCCTTTTTTGAATCAGTTATTTAATCTGAATAATTATCATAGCAAACAATATATTTTATATTGCTTATAAATATGAAGGCGTCCAGATTCTATATTACGCCCAAAGGGGAGTTTTTTATTCATGTACACATACATAAACGTTTCGAGAGCATTTGGGATAAAAATATTTAAAAGCAGCATATCTTTAGAATTTCCGATAGACAGTCTCGTGCGATGTAAATAAAATATTTCATTCTGCACAGTGTGTTACCATTGCTCGCTTTGAAATCATTGAGTTTGTTAATCAAAAATTCATTAAAGATTTTCAAAATATGAAATACCTAATAAAACAAATTCGAAATTCAAAACTCGGGCTTGCAGGTGCCCATATTCGGGTGGAGGACTGTATTATTCAAAATTTGATGGCTCTATGCATTGTTTTGTCACAAAGCGAGAAGCATACATACATTCATGCTGATTCTTCATTATTTAATTCTTTAAATTGCAGAGTGAGAAACTAGGTCAATTTGAAGAAGAAAACGTGAAAAATGTGCAAAGCCCTCGCCGGGACTCGAAACTCGTATCTCTCGCATACGCGCTGAGCATGCTGACCATTACACCACGAAGGCGGGAGTAAAAAAGGATGACTGGTGATTAGGGGACCCCAGTCGCCAAATATGGTAGTGGTCATCATTCTCCACCCCTTGCGCCACTGTAGAAAGATAAGGTTTTTATGAAGCAGGAGACATGAAAAATGAGCAAAGCCCTCGCCTGGACTCGAACCTGCGGAATACGCGCCGAGTGTGCTAACCATTATACGATGAAAGAGTACTAAGAAGGCGGGAGAAATACATTATAAAATGTAATACAGAGTACTAATATTTTGTGGCAAACAGTTTGAAAAGTGATAAAACGCTTTTAGGGATTCGGCCCAAATACGTCATTTCAAGATTAATAGCCTAACTCCCTTTTGGGTTAATAAACCAGTAAATAAAATTATAAACAACAACGACCAGATATGAATGCTGTATTTCGCGATCTTACAAAATCATTAATTTTATAAAAGGCTGAATGGACATATATTTTCAGATTTTCCTGCTATTAGAATCCCAATCATCAAATTCCATCAGACAACTGCCTCGGAGAAAAAAAGAAATGTTCAAAAAAAGAAGTGTGAAGAAAAAAAATGCTCTAAAAATTATATTTCTCTCTAAACCTTTAGGAAAAAATCCGATTTTGCTTATGTTTTCAAAGGGAATAAATTTTGTTTCCTTAAAACTGTATCATTTATCAGGTGTTTCGAAAAACCTGAAAGATCAAACACGTCATTTCAAGGACAAAATTATGAGATATTTGCATTAAAAAATAAAAATGAAAATACTAGAACAATGAATATATGGAAAGACAAATTGAAAGAATCTTTCGAAATGTTGACAGCTATTGATACTTCATAATTGAAAACAGTCTAGTAAAAGATTTAATTCGAAATGCTACATTGTAATATTTGAAGAGACTGAAGCCACGATTTTCAGAAGTATTTTTCCTGAAATTTTGATGTTGAAAAGAAATTTAATGCCCAAACAACTGAACTGAATTTATTAATGTCAATCATCAACCATTTAGTGCTTAAGAACTTTTCAATTTATGGACCGATACAGGTTTAAAACTTGACTTTTCCGATAAAATTGTCAAGTGAATTAAAGCTTGAGATTAAGACAAAATTTCAAACACTTTCTGAAAATGGTTGAAAACAAACTTTCGACATGTTGCATTATTTATGTATGCGCAGCGCATTTCCGTGGGTTAACATGTAAGATAAAAAAGATAAAATAACAAGATAAAAACGTCAGCTCAAGTTGCAAAACCTTGAAGGCGTTCTGTATTTTTCAGTATTAAATATTCATCCAAGATTTAAATCCTTACGTAAAAGAAAACCATCACACGCAACTCATTGGGCTTTATGACTTTATTTATGACTTTCTCTTTAACACATAGTAAAATTACTATTCTCATGTATACAAATGTCGTATGTACGACATATGTACAAAAGAATTATTTTTGAATAAATTTTAGAAACTGCTTTAATTTTTATTCCTATAGTTTACATACCACTGTACTTAGGATCGCGAAAATATTTGCTCAAGTAGAAGAAGTCGTAAAGGGGGAATATAATTCCACCACAAATCTAGACACGTGCATATCTGCCTCCGTTTAGGTGGGTTCGCATGAAAAGTTCCTCAGAAAGGCGTATTAGTAGTCTCACTTGCCGCAACATCTCGTGTTCTCCAATCCACAGAACGACGGACGTTTTAACTAAAATACCACTTCCCTGAGGCCCCACACTGAATTCCCAGGGGCACGACTCCTGGAAGAGGCACAGATACCACGTTGGGAGTACAGCATAATGAGGCCATTCAAACCTGGCCATCGTGCTACCCACTCGGATTTTTAACTTGAACTTACTCTAAAATACCACTTCCAAGAAACCCCACACCGAATTTCCAGAGGCACCACTCCTGGAAGAGGCAGAGAGACCACGATGGGGTATAGTATATTGAGGCCATTCAAACCTGGCCATCGTGCTACCCACTCGGATTTTTAACTTGAACTTACTCTAAAATACCACTTTAAAGATTTAATTCGAAATGCTACATTGTAATATTTGAAGAGACTGAAGCCACGATTTTCAGAAGTATTTTTCCTGAAATTTTGATGTTGAAAAGAAATTTAATGCCCAAACAACTGAACTGAATTTATTAATGTCAATCATCAACCATTTAGTGCTTAAGAACTTTTCAATTTATGGACCGATACAGGTTTAAAACTTGACTTTTCCGATAAAATTGTCAAGTGAATTAAAGCTTGAGATTAAGACAAAATTTCAAACACTTTCTGAAAATGGTTGAAAACAAACTTTCGACATGTTGCATTATTTATGTATGCGCAGCGCATTTCCGTGGGTTAACATGTAAGATAAAAAAGATAAAATAACAAGATAAAAACGTCAGCTCAAGTTGCAAAACCTTGAAGGCGTTCTGTATTTTTCAGTATTAAATATTCATCCAAGATTTAAATCCTTACGTAAAAGAAAACCATCACACGCAACTCATTGGGCTTTATGACTTTATTTATGACTTTCTCTTTAACACATAGTAAAATTACTATTCTCATGTATACAAATGTCGTATGTACGACATATGTACAAAAGAATTATTTTTGAATAAATTTTAGAAACTGCTTTAATTTTTATTCCTATAGTTTACATACCACTGTACTTAGGATCGCGAAAATATTTGCTCAAGTAGAAGAAGTCGTAAAGGGGGAATATAATTCCACCACAAATCTAGACACGTGCATATCTGCCTCCGTTTAGGTGGGTTCGCATGAAAAGTTCCTCAGAAAGGCGTATTAGTAGTCTCACTTGCCGCAACATCTCGTGTTCTCCAATCCACAGAACGACGGACGTTTTAACTAAAATACCACTTCCCTGAGGCCCCACACTGAATTCCCAGGGGCACGACTCCTGGAAGAGGCACAGATACCACGTTGGGAGTACAGCATAATGAGGCCATTCAAACCTGGCCATCGTGCTACCCACTCGGATTTTTAACTTGAACTTACTCTAAAATACCACTTCCAAGAAACCCCACACCGAATTTCCAGAGGCAACACTCCTGGAAGAGGCAGAGAGACCACGATGGGGTATAGTATATTGAGGCCATTCAAACCTGGCCATCGTGCTACCCACTCGGATTTTTAACTTGAACTTACTCTAAAATACCACTTCCAAGAAACCCCAGAAGCACGGAGACCACGTAAGGCGAGCAGTATATTGAGGCCGTTCAAACCTGACCATCGTGCTACCACTCGGATGTTTCATGCTACCATCTTCCGGGAATGTATAGGCTTCTCTGTCGTGTATTAGGAAGCATATCCGTGTATTTTATTTCCTCAAAGCCGAGACTGTTAGAGTATAATTCTAAACAAATATATACAGAGGTATAACTAAAATTAGTTAAAACCGGAAACGTTTGCAGAATAAAATATATTCCAAGCTTAGATATCATTATAATAACAGGTTTTTAATTCATTAAAAGCACCGAATACAGTCTTCTCGAAAGATGTATTTTTGACAAAGATATATATAACAGTTACTTGATTCTTTCATTACTGTCACAGCGCCAAGTTATAGCTGTTCATACTTACTCTAGTATATACAACAGTCTGCTCTTTTAAAATAGGCTGTTCAAGGCTGTTGTTGGCCCCCTCCATTTGTCCTCATCACTGTACAGAAGGAAATTTCTCCACGTCATTTCAGGCTGTAATTCAAATCAGCCTTTATTTTCACAAGCGGTAAAGTCACTATACACTTGTAGTTCGGTGTGGGTTCGAACGCCGGCGAACTTTGAAGACGAAACTTTGAACTTGGATTCTCTGTATGGACATTTTTCTGGTTTTCCCAATGTGTTACATGTATACAAGGCAGTTTCCTTAGAAATTCCTGCAAGAAGGCATCCCTTCCCATAGGCAGATAGCCTTCGAGTGAATTAAACTCATGTCCATAAATTAAGAATAATTTCATCTTCGAGAATTAAAGGTTCAGAAACAAAACGAACGTGACTTATTCATAAAGCCCATTTATTAAACAAAAGATAAAGAACAAAAAACATGGTGTATGTATGATACTATTCATAAAAACTACGATTTTACTCCCGGGAGCAAAAACCAAAAAATATCTCCCTTACAAAAACTTAACATTACATGGTTGGTATGAGGGTTCATACATTGTATGTCTCTCCGACGTTAATATAGTCCGTAAAACGCCTAGGCATGCTGAGTATCAAATCATGAAGCTCATCTTGTGGAAGATTACTCCACCCAACAAGCAATGCTCTCCAAAGTTCCGATACACATGTAGGAGGTGCTTGATGGGCTGCAATTCGTCGGCCAACAATGTCCCACACATATTCCATCGGATTCAAGTCAGGTTAGAATGCTGGTCATTCTGTACGGGTGATATCCTCAGACTGAAGGAATTCCTTTACGATGTTTGCAAAGTAAGGAAGCCGTTGTCATCCATAAACACAAATTCTGCCCCTATGGCACTCTTAAACAAATGTACATGTTATTCCAGAATGATGTCCTAATAAATATGGCCGGTCATGGTTCCGATCTGAACATGCAGATCTATACTGAAGCCCAGTATAATTCCAACCCAAATGAGCAATCCCGCACTACCGTAATAGTGCAGTTCAGTGATGTTGTTCTGGTGGTTTCGGGTATCTGGAGTTCTCCATATGAAAGTCCGACGTGAATCAGACTGCAAGCTAAATCTGGACTTGCTGGAAAACGTCACAGAAGCCGACTGCGACGATGGCCACATTGCATGTTCTCTACTCCAGGTTAATCGCTGCAGACAGTGAGTTGCCGTGAGCGGAACACATCTTACAGGCCTTCAAGCATATAGCCCAATCTGTTCCAAAGGTCTGTAAACGGTTTAATTTCAAACTGTCGTACCTGTGGCTGAAGTTAGCTGTCAAGGTAGGTCTGATGCTATGCACCGTCTGCTTCTTTTGGCAGTTACTGCTAAATACTGGCCGTCATTCGGCGTTGTAACTCGGGGGGACGACCTGTACAGTAACGTCTACGGGCATTTCCATCATTTAGAATCATTGACAAAGCCTAGAGATGACACTTTGGGCTATTCCAAGTTTCTCGGATACTTCCATTTGAGTACGCCCACATTCCAAGGGGGCCGATATTTCTACAACGTAAAACGTCATCCACATGCGATAACTATTCGATTGTGCACTGAGCGAATTGCAGAACGCTTGTGAACAATTTTAATTCTTTGCTACCATTTCTTATATACACTTCCCTGACACTCTCGCCGTTGTGAAGTACTATCGGCGTCATCTGATGGCTTCCTGTAATTTGCATATTATTCTTGAAGATGTGTACGGTAATTCTACTGGTGAAATTTTTACTTTAGAGCTCGATTTCCGGGTGATTGTGAATTATCCTTAATTTATGGACATGAGTGTAAAAAAACGGAATCAGTAATTTTCACAAAGCAAAACAGGCTGTTGTTCACAGTGAATGTCCAGTGGCGTAGCGGCTAGCGCGTCGTTTATCTGCACCACAGGTCCGGGGTTCGATCCTCAGTCTGGACAAAGCTGACTCAGCCTTTCATCCCTTAAGTGTGTCGATAAAATGAGTACCAAGTTAGCTTGGGGACGAAACACCGGGGGTCCTGCGACAAGCTGCCCATTTTTCCAGGGCATATGCTGATGCGCTTCGGGGCCCAAAAGGTTAAGAAAGCAGAAAAAGGGCACTGCTGGCCGTGGCTCGTTAGGGCTGTTGAACCACTGAGTTTAGTTTAGTTTTTAGTTGCTCACAATAAAATCAGTTTTGAGTCAAATGGATTGTAGAAAATAATCTTAAATTCCCTATTTTAAAGTAATAGGCTATAGATTTAGCACAAAAGACAATTTTTGTGGAGCTGAAGAAAGCTACATCTTCTCGATCTTCAACAAGCGCAACTTAAGAGTGTCGATGTAGCTCAGTATATAAAAAGTAATCGCAAAGTTAAGACTAAGCGTAAGCAGGCGAGGAAAATCACGCTCTATTTTTGTAAGCTTGCTAAAATCTTTTGTGTACAATGTAGGTTTGAACAGGAATAAGAAATGTCAGCTTTAAAATGGACATTTAGGTTTTCACTGTTACATTTGCTTTCCACAAAAAATCAAATGAAACCATACGACAATGTAAAAGCAAGGGCTAAGACGAAAGCAATGGCTATCCTGAAAGGAAAAGTGGCGACTAAAATGAGCGACATCTTTTGGCTTCTTAAACACGGACTTTTAAGGAAGACGTTGATGACTAAGCGCTGTAAAGTGTTTTTATTGAGTTGTGAATGGAAACCACTATAGGCATGTGACCTTGCTACAATGGGAAGTGATTATTCGCGAGAGAGAAAGCACAGGAGAAACTCCACATTTAAGTAACCAAATTTGTGGAAAATATTGAAGTACTAAAAACTCTTTCTTAAAGAATTACTTTATACGTAATAACTGAATATTATACACAGTTTTTAAATAATACATTTAAATGCATAATTTGTCAAATCATAATTTGACAAATCATAATTCTGTTTATCTTAAAATAAATGTTACAGTATGTATTTAATTTAATGGAACGCCTTAAATGATAGGCTTAAAAATATTTTGTGTGCAATTCCTTTTATTTTCTTGTACGAAGTAAAGGAAACATTGTAATCCGGAACGATTTTTAGTATCATAGTACTTCAACGAAAATACTTATTTTTATGGATTTCGAATTCATTTGAACGATGTTTTCACGTGACACCTGCACGTACTAACAGAATAAAACACTCTTTTTTTTTTTCAAAATGGATGGTAAAGTGGATTCAAAAGAGTTTTTTTTTCGTGCCATCTGTACGTACGTACATATGTATCCCATATAACTTAAAACCAATAGCCTTAAAACGCTAAAATTTTGTATACGGGACTGCTATAATATGTATTTGTGCGTCTCTCGTTTTAGTTGCGATCGGCCGCATTAAACATATATATGTAATAATAAAATTCCATAGTCAAAAATACACTTAAAACCCTAACTTAAATTTCGTCTTTTCTTTTTATTTTTTCCCCAGTCACAATTCTAAATACATGTTCTTTTCATTTTAATGGCGACGATCTCTTATTTGAAAGTACGTGAAATTAAATGTACAGCCCCGTAGTCAAGTTGATTTTCCGGCGTTTTCTACACGTACAGTTATTGAATGTTCTGGAAATATTTAAAGCAAACTGGATTGGCTGACGAGTCTGACGTCATTTCTTGGTAGCTCCGTCTTGCCAGAGATTATAAAAGGATTCGCAGAGGAATATCGAGGGGTCTTTTCATTAATGTAACGATGGATTAAACTTCAATACAAAAAGTTATTAGTGGTTCTTTTTTATTTACTCCGTGGATCTCATTTTTGTAACCGCTGTTTTCCATGGAAATTAATAAATGGATCATGTTTGTTCTTTAAACGTATCGTCTGATACTTTGAGCTACGACTACATTTGGTACATCACATATATATACAATTATAATTAAAGGGGGATACTCCTATTAAAATTATTACATTTCAAATTAAATTAAAGATTTTAAGAAAGTAAAAGAATTATAATTTGAAGTCTAAATAAATTCCAGTTTACAGTTTCGTAATTTTTAAGTCATATTTAACACTTTTTTTAATTAAAAAAAATTAGAAAAAAATTTACAAGTATTAAATAGTAAAAGTTAAATCATCATGGAAAAAGTGCTTTATTAGCAATGGTCAATAGTAGTGGATATGCATTAAATTGTGACAAAAATTGTTAATGGCAATTAAAGCCATATAAAGAATGTTACTTAAAAAGGAACAATTGAAAAGATAATGAAATAATATTGACTCTTCAGGAGGAATTAGCTTATTTCACACGCCTGTCAGCTGTCATATATATAAAGAAATAATATTAGACTAAAGTAATAAGAATATAAAAATAAAAAAATGAACTCATCGAGCCCGGCTCGGTGAGCTCAGATTTTTATTCTTTTAGGTTGGTAAACTATGCATTAGAAAGGGCTAGGTCATTCCTTTGTTCAACTCCTCGCCGACGCGAGCCTCATGGAGGGGGTTAACTGGTAGTAATCTGACGTCACTGTTATGCACCTGCTCTGATTTCGCGCGTTTAAAACTGCAGTTTCATTCAGTTTGCGAGACGATTTTCTGGAGGTTGCATATCTCAAATTAATTTTAATCATACATATTTGTTTTCTAATAATGCAAATATTTAAAACAAATCGTGTATATATATGTATATATATAATTTTACTCAGTTTTCCTTTTAAATTCTGCATTTAAAGTATCCTTTATGTAATATGGCTTTTTGTGCTGTAGCAACGTGCCGTAACACTTATAGAAATACGAAAGGAAGAGATATTGTATTTCATGCTTTCCCAAAGGACAATTTGATTTTGACGAAAGAATGGATACATAAATGTCGAAGACAAGATTTTATTAATGTGAAAAACGCAAGAATTTGCAGCGAACATTTTCTGTGCAGTGATTATGAAGATGATATGAGAAATCGCTTGCTTGGATTGCCACAAAGGAAACTGTTGAAATGCAATGCTGTGCCGAAAGTAAATTTATCGTGTGATGTAAACGAAATAACACCAAGAAATCGGAGACATTTGAAAAGAAAACTAATGCAGAGTGCTTTTGAAAGACTACACGAGTTAAGTCCAAAGAAAATTTATTTTGAGGCCGAGAACGAAATTAAAGCTGACAATAATAAATCAAATGTGAATGATTTTGAAATAAAACTTACAAACGACAATGCCGTAAGTGACAATATCTCTGAATGCCCTAATTGTAAAGATAAACAAGAATGCATTGATAATTTGAAGAACAAAATTATATTCTTAGAAAATTGTAATAAAATATTGAAAAATAGAGAAAAGAAAAATTTTAGAATGTTTGCTCAGCGACAAAAAAGGTGGACGACATCTAGAAAGAAATTTGTATCGGAAATTCAAAAATTAAAATCCCAAACAGCAAAATTTAGGAAAAAACAGCACAGATCGGAGAATTTGGAAAAACGCCTACAGCATATTTTTACAAAGACGCAGATTAACGCATTGCTAGAAAAGAAGGAAAAAATCAGGTGGACTAGTGAAGATATTTCACGCTGTATTGTCATAAGAGCTCTGTCATCTAAAAGCTACGATTTTTGGAAAGAAAAAATGGGAATTCCTTTACCTAGCACTAGCACATTAAAGAGATGGTGCGCTAAATTTTCATGTAGCCCAGGAATTCAGAGTGATGTTCTTGCTGTAATGAAGGAAAGATGCGAATATTTGAATTCTGTAGAAAAAATATGCGTTCTCAGTTTCGACGAAATGCATATAGATTCTAAACTGTGTTATGACTCTAAACTGGACCAAATACTTGGTCTTTTTCAAAAAGTGCAGTTTGTTTTAATCAGAGGTTAATTCAGAATGGATTAAATTATTGTCCTTAGGAGGTTTGACTACACCTTCCCATTCATGGATGAATACAGTTTACGAGTTCGAAAAAATATTTTGTGCAGTTCATGGTACAACTTACTACAAAGGGAAGCATGTAATTGGCTCTTTAATTAATAAACTGGAGAAACATTATCCTGAAGTTAACAGAGAAGCAATTCGTTTATTTTGCAGAGTGCGAACTTTTATTAGAATACGTTTCTTAAATAGAAATGCATATGTTTTTTCCCAAAGAAAAGCAACCCAAAAGGCAAAAAAGTGGATTGCTTCGAATGTGGCAGCCAATAAATAATATTTCAACAGCTTGTAGTTGAATTTCGACTGTACAAGAAACATATATAATATGTTTTTATTTGAAATATTTTTAGATGACATTTTAGAAGTTAATAGCATAAAGCATATTTCAAAAAAGAACTAATTTTATTAAGTTATTTTTATAGTATCCTGTGTTATTATTAATTGGATTTTGTGCTAGCTTAGCATTCTAGACAAAATATAATAGTATAATATTAAAGTAATTGGCATAAGAAGACTTGTCTCATTAATCTCCACTTTTGAAAAATTAAATAATGTTTTAGGTACTGTGAGTAAAGTTGTTTTGTCTAAATTAAGATAACAATCTTACATGTATTTATTTAAATGTAATATGATGAAAGCCTAAGTTACAAAATTATTTAAAAAAATATCTATTATTATGTTGAATCGGAAGAAAAATATGCCAATGTAAAATTTACAGTTAGGCTGAAACTCAAACTTAGATTAGCAGAAATTTTGCCATATATAACCATACATGTTTAAATCTATGCCAATTTAAGGTTGTTTTTGGTTAATTTTAAATAGTTGTTATTATAGTTATCTTAGAAGCAGTAGTAGAGTTCTCTTAGTTAACATGCAGATAAATAAATGATTAGAAATAAACAGGCATGTAAAGAAAAAAAAATCCCTGCAAATTAAAAAAAAGGAACTTTATGCTAAGAGTAGCGCATTTTGTCTGTTATTTTAAAATTGAGTAAGTACTATTAATTTTTTTAATGTTCAATGTAAAATGCATATTGCAGTAACATTGTCTCTTCCAAATTATAGCTATCTTTCACACACAGCTTATTTTAAACGCTGGTTCTTCAAATTTAAAACGCTAATTTCTATGTTGTGAATTGCATCTCCGCGCTCAGTGTCATCCTGGCTACGTCATCACTCCTCACTGCTTGTTTCAGGGGGAAAAGGTCTATGAGCTAGCCCTTCTCTTTTAAGTCCTGCATTTTATGCTTTAAAAGTGATTGAATTACATTGTTCTTACGTTCCTCCGAATGTTCTTATGCCTTTAGTTAATCTGCATGCAATAGTTCTAGAATTACTAACAATTTAGTGTACAAGTAATTTTAGTTTAAAAGTTATAACAAGTTTAAATGTTGCTGAGCGTACGGAGGCTGCTATTTGTTTACATTTGAAACTCTAATTAGAACACAAAATTAAGTCAGTTTGAGCATTAATTTCAGTGTGTTTTTGCGGAGCAAGACCAAAAGTGAACTTTCAATTTTGTGCACTGAAAAATCGGCTTTTCTGCCCGCTGGCCGAATAATTTGTTTTTGCGTGGCAACTATAATTTTAGTTGTAAAAATTGCTTTTTCTTTAACAGTCTTAACATTATAGGTGTTTTATGTTTTTCTGTATTTTATAATTTTTAATGAGGATGTTTTGAGCTTTTACGTGTTTTTGCCTTACCACGAAGCGAGAACTGACTTAATTGAATGAGAAATAAATCTCTAATGTGATTCCAGAAAATAAGTTTAAATGAAATGCAGCAAAATATCTGTATAATTTAACAGGCCGTACAAGGAAGTCACTTGATATCCACATTAGATATTTTTATAGTAGTTTTGCAAAGCAACATTATAGAGAATGATGGAGGAAGAACACTTTAATAAAATCCCTCGATACTAAATAACGATTAAATTTAAGCCAAACGGAGATAATAATTTAATTACTTGAAGGAAGTGAAATAAATGTTACTAGAAAGAGTCTTTCTGATAATGTAACGATTCTGTCGATCGTTTACTTTGTAAAATTTATTATTGGATTCTTTTGCCATATGCAGTCTTCACAGCTGCGTTAATTCTCTTAAGAGGCTGACATGAAAAAAATTATGAATTTTTAATTTAAACTGAATTATCTTCCAAAAATTTTTATTTTCATAGAGTTTTGTTCGATTAAGGCTTTTAATAGCTCTTAATTTACCACGTAAATGTTCCATTTTCATATAGTTTCATTTCTCAGATTGGTAACTATCTTTTTTAAACACGATATTTATATGTCTTCGTATTTAATGCATTTAATAAAAGAACGGATAATTTATACATTGCGAAGGATTATGGAAATTATCTTAGAAAAGAAATTCAATAAATAATTATTTCAGAAACTTCCATTTTGTCATAAAAGTGAGGAAAAAAGAACATCAGAGAAAGAGATTTTAAAGGATTAATGTCCTTGATTAATTATAACATTTTAATACCTATTAAAGAAATTAATAGCACTAATTAAATATTGAAAAGCTTTTTAGCTTGTTGTATTTACTTCAGTGTTATAAAGTAATTTTTTGTGCGAGAAAGCTAATTAGATTTTTTTTGCTCACAAATTTAAATGTCATGTAATATTTATTCACTTGTGCCAAAAATTTTATCAGGTTATTGATCTGAAATCAACCGAGATGTAAAGAATATATTTTCCCTTTTAAAACGTTTTTACACTTTTTATTTTTGAAGTACCACTCAGATAATTGCTACGCTAGTCAATTTCTTAGATATTAGATCTTCGCCAGTGATGTTTTTTTGTTTTTCTCCAGATAACATTGAGGGATTGCTTATCTGTTATGAAACTGGGTCCCAAATCTGGGCTTTAAATCTGGGATCATCATCTGCGCCCTAAATTTGACAATGACATTAAACTTATGGAGTCTTTTTCTTTTTGATAGTGTTAACTAAAGAGATCTAAAAGAACATATGAGGAATTGTCCCCATGTCCCCATGTATCACTGAGACATGAGGACATTGTCCCCATGTCTCAATGATAACAGACAGTCAGAAGAAGGGTGTAAAGAACCCTTTATTCAATCAAATATAGTTGCACAGATGGCACCACTCGGGCTTCCACAAGCCAACACTTCTGCCTTAACAAGTAACAAAGGGCTTTAAATAAAATACAGGGTGCTCATAAAGTCCCGGACCCATTTTGATGTTTAATAACTCATAAAATAATAAAGATAGATTAAAATTAATAACATAAATGGCTAGACAGACTCAAAAAATTTCATGACCCTTGTCAATGAACTTCCACGTGTGCCCCCTTCGTCGCACGGAGAATATCAAGTCGATATTCAGTTTCACGCCAGGTACCGGCAAGCATGCTGGCATCTCGGCAATTTGAACTTTGTATGCATGCAGTTTTAATTTTTCTTAATAAAATTCTACACCGTTGAAATTGAAATATCCAATTCTCTTCCCGGTCATCTCACAGATCTTCTAGGATTGTGTCAAAATGTCTCACTGACACGCTGAACATCAAAATCACTTGTGCAGGGACGTCCGAAACGTTTCTTACCTGCGATACTTCCAGTTTCTAGAAAATTCTTTTTCCACCGGAAGGTGCTGCTTTTGGATGGAGGATTGTTTTGGTAAATTCTTCTGCAGTTTCTCTGAGTTTGCATTATGGATTTCGGCTATATGAACCACCATAAAATCTGTGCTTTATCTTGTGGTGTATGCAATCTCCTTAATATCCGGTCGAATAAAACATCACATACAAAAGCACTAGAACAAACACATCCAAAGCAAACATAACATTGCAATCGTTGCCAAAAACAAAAGAGAGAAAAATGAAATTAATAAGCAGACGATATTCAGAAAAGCACAGATATTTAGACTGGAAAATGAAATTATCTGAAATGAATCACACGTGCAGACGATATTTACAAAAGTAAAGATATTCAAACCTGAAAAGGAAAATAGATAAGTTATTCCATTAATAAATGCGATAAGTTTGTTTATATCTTCATTATTTTATGAGTTATTAAACATCAAAATGGGTCTGGGACTTTATAAACACCCTGTATATTAAATATAGCTTAACAGTTCACAGGATAATTTAACACTGTCATTGCAAAGGACGAGATAAGTCGTCTTCCAGGAATACTCGCTATGCGCGAGCGACGAGATACCTCGTCTTCCAGGTTTTTCTATATTATTGCAGCGTGTCCCGGGACTTATTTCATTGACATTTTTGCGTATAGCAGACTCTAATATTTTGTCTTTACAACATTCCTACAAGGGGACACTAGGAGCACAATTTATAATGTTTTTGTTACGTTTCTCGTAAGTTCTCTTTCACTTTCTCTTCCCGTAG
>KK113297.1:380126-395802 GCA_000611955.2 Stegodyphus mimosarum | reverse complement strand
CCGCTAGCAATAATGTGTTGTTAGAATATACCTTCAAATTCTACTTGAATATTACATGCATTTATTTGATGTACTTACAACAATAACAGAAATTTCACTTCTATTGATTAAACATGCTCTTACGTATTTTACTTCCATTGAACGAAGTAAAGATATTTTTCTCACCTTCTTCGCATGAATTCGTGGTGTAGTGGTCAGCATGCTCGACGCATAACCGAGAGGTCCGTGGTTCGCTTCCCGGCGAAGGCGCTCCTCATTTTTCAATCTCTCTTCCTTCCGAAATAATCTAATGATTACACTGGCACCCGAACTAAAGAGGTGGTGGATGATGATTCTCCACCACCAGGATTTGGCGACTGGGTCCCCTAATCCACAGTCTCCCTTTAAAAAGGGGGAGTATATAAGGTATTTCTCCTGCCTTCGTGTTGTAGGGGTCAGCACACTGGACGTGTAACCGAGAGGCCCGTTCGATTCCCGGCGAAGGCGTTGCTCATTTTTCATCACTCCTGCTTCGAAATAACCTAATGTCTCTACAAAGGAAGTATTCTAATCGCGAAAAATTTCAGATGTAATATTTCAACTAAAATATTCATTTTGACCCCTCTCGAATCCATTTGAACAATGTTTTTTCGTGACGTCTGTACGTAGAGACAGAACGAAGGACTCTTTTTTCCAAAACGGATTGCAAAATGAATTTAAAATATATCCTGAACAGATTTTTCGTGACGTCTGTACATAGATACGTGCATTTTGAGTTATGCCAGATACACACGTACGTAGCATAACTAAAAAACGAGTGGACTTTGAATATTAAAATCTTGTATGTGAAATTGCTATATCATGTAGTTGTGCACCAGGTTGCAATCGGCTGCAGCAAAAGTGAATATATATATATATCCGATCTGTGAGCTCGGTGAACTCAGTATTTTTGTTTTTATACATTGGTAAATTGTTCATGTTTTTCCTTTAAGTGTGATTAAATTATGTTGTTCTTAAGTTCCGGTTACAGATTTTATGTCTTTAGTGAATCTGCATGAAATAGTTGTAGAATTATCAACAGTTTAAGAGTTAAGCCTAACCGAGCTGCCATTTTTTTATATTTGAAACCCTTAGTAGTATAGTGAAATAAGTCAGTTAGTGCACCAACCTCAGTGTCTTTTTGTCGAGTGAGATCAAAAGTGAGCTTTCAGTTTTGTGCACCGAAAAATCCATCTTTCTACCTGCTGGCCGAATTGCTCCTTTTTTTTGTTTAGAAACTCTAATTTTAACTACACACTAATTTGTTTTTCAAATTGATTTTAACTGTGTTTGGTGTGTTATGTGTTTCTCTATTTTATACAGTTTTAATGAAGACTAGCGGGCAAGCCCGCCAGCTGAGCGGGCTGCGCCATATATATAAAACATGTGTTTTTACCTGACAGCTAGCAGAGAAGCCCGTTTTATTCACGTTTGCATTCAGAAGGTACCGCATACACGTTACACACGCGGAAAATCACGAAAACATGCATTCAGCCAACCCGTTTGCCGGTATTCGAAAATTGGACCGAACTACCAGTCTTCAACGACTTTACCCAGGCTGCGCCGGCTTTATTGACGTATGCATCCACGAGATACTGCATACACGTTACACATCCAGAATATCACGAACACACCCATGCAGACAGCCCGTTCGCCCGGATTCGAAAGGTGGACCCAACTGCCAGTGTTCAGCGATTTTACCACTCGGTCGCTAATGGGCCTTTGTACGAAGTGTAATCGCGAAAGTTTTCGGGTATGATACACCAACAGTAGACTAGTTACTGAAATTCCTTTATTTAAATTCTTTTCGTTAAACTTCAGCTCCTGTCTGTAAATTTTATACCCACATCTCTTTTGTTATTTTGTTTCACAAGACTAAATAGATACTGGCATTTAAATGTTTGTAAAATGGTAAACAAATATTTTAGAAGCGTTATTTTACAATTTTTTCATTCCCGAAAGTAATATTTTTTACTGCGAGCAAACCTTTGATATTAGCCGCAACTGTAACTGCTTTCTGCGCGTTTGTTTACATTCTCAAGCGTGGGTTTTTGAGCCTATCAGTGTTGGTCAGTTATCTTTGTTTACCTTCTAAAAATGTTCTTCTAAGGGTCTTCTAAGACTCTTGATAATATTTTATTCGTGATTAATGAAGATGTTTTGAGTTTTTATGCATTTTTGGTTTGCCGCGAAATGAGAACTGAAGTAACTGGTTGAGAAATACAATATTTCAAGTGGAATTCGGGGAAATACGTTTCAATCAAATGCAGCAAAAAATATACGTAACTTAATAGGCTGTACATTAAACTCATGTGATGTCCAGATTTTATATATACATTAAATGCAACATTTGGCACTACCCGGAGAGGTCTGATTGTCAGTTGACTTTGATATCATGTTGAGATTCTGGCCAACAACAAAACTTTTCTAACCCTCAACGTAATTAGTTCCAGGAGCTAGTCTTTGTGAGATCAGAATAAGTGCAAAAATGTTTATATAAGGAGCTCCCTCTGCTAAAAAATGCCCGTACCCATAAAATGTGTTACGAGGAATTGTCCTACGGGTACCCGTACAGTTCTGCGGGTACCGGTGGGCCAAATCCCCGTAAAAACAGACAGACTGAAACCCGTACAACTGTACGGGTACCCGTAGGCCAAATCCCCGTAAAAATCCGTACGACTGTATGGATACCCGTTGGCCAAATACTCGTAAAAACCCATGCGACTGTACGGGTACCAGTAGGGCAAATCCTCATAAAAACCCATAAACAGAAACCTGTAGAACACACGGATACTATAAACAAAATCCGTGTAAAAACCCATAGCCAGAAAGCAGAATTTTATGCGTATCCACAGGCCAAATCTCCATTAAAAATTGATATTCCTTAGGTCTATTCCCCATAAAAAGCAGTAGACAAAAATTCAGACCTGTGCGGATACCCATAGGCCAAATCTCTGTAAACGACAGTACACAAAAATCTACAGACTAATGCAGTTACCCATTGGCAAAATCACTGCACAAAACAGTAGACAAAAACCCTTAACAAAATAGAAGTATACTCTAGTGGAGTATCCATATACAGAATCCCTATAAAAACAATACACAAAAATAGAACTGTAGATCAAATATCCAAAAAACTAATAATTATAAGCATAAACCAGCAGAAGTATAAACTTAGCAGTGATGAAATGTAGACCTAAATAGGGGGATGCGCACAGAGTAATTTTAAATAAAATTCAATGCGAAGAAACGTAATAAAATTTTATAAATGTCTAGAAGCCTACAAGCCCCTGTTCTTCATTGGTTTGTGCAGGACTTAATTCGCGGACTTTTATGTTGCTATATTTTATCCTGCTGTTCACTATAGAAACTAACTATTAATTATGGTATTTAGGCCCTGTGTATATATATCTACAATGTATTATCTATGGCAGTCATGTTATTTTCTATATCAATTTCTTTAATTTTATGTATCATTTTCTTTATATCATGTGCTTTTGTTTTATGTATTTTTAATATTATCTTAAATGCGTGACTGCAATGTTTTCTCATATAGTCTAAAATTGTAAATGCTGTTCAGCCATTACTTAGCTCTTGTTTGGCACGGTAATTATTTTTGTTATTTTAATAAACGCCCGGATGATGGTTGTGTTGTGCTTGGAGGGCGCTTTTGGTCTGTTGGACTGCCCTCTGGGCTGGCCGGGCGTTGGGCTTCGTTTCCGGGTGCGGGACGTGCATGGGATCTCATTTCTCGACTTTGCTCTAGATAGAGGTGGACACGGTGCTATACTGCATAACCATTATGGTAAAGTAACAGTGCCCGTGTCCCCCGTCACCTGTCACCTGTATACACGTCAGTACCTATAAACATATTACAAAATATTTATATAAATTTTCTCTGCAAAATTTTAAACTTCCTTTATATAATTTTGAAAATAATAGTAAGACAATAATCAAAATCATGATTCACAACCATCGAATGATATATGTGTATATATATATATATACATATACCTTTCGATGGTTGTGAATCATGATTTTGATTATATATACATATATTATTTAATTACTGTTAATTGATGGTAGATTGGTTTATCCCCTTGATAAGTCGATTAATCTGCTATCAATAACAATAACTAGTTTTTCAATGCATAAAAAGTTTACTTTTGATTTTGGCATTTTTGCTATTTAGTTTTTCCTTAACTGTGTTTAAAGCAAGGAGAAATGAAAATTCTATAATTTTTTTTTAAATTCTGAAAAATACCTTTGCAATGATGTTTTTAAATTGAATTTCCGTTGCTTGGAGATGTAATATGGAGAGTTTCTTTTTATAATTTATAGTGAATTATTGCTTTATTACTTTGCAGCTTTAGCGCAAGTCTTGGGTTTATTAATTTACTTTTAATTACTTTCATTATATGTATATATGTTAATTATTGATTTTATTATAAATTTATACACATAATACTGTATCCCATTGCATATATATGTATTGCATTGTATTTCAGTTCTTTAATTGGGAAATTAAACAATGGAATTTAATCACATCAGCTTGTTTAACAATTTGACACCTAACGAGAAATGTATTCCCAAACGATGGTACTTTCTAGCATCTGCTTAAATTTTAAGTTACTTAAAATGCACTAAACCGAATTTAACCAAAACTAGACAAACCCTAATTTTCAGGAAGAGAAACACTATTACAAGTAAAAATATTAAATAAACAAGCAAGCAAAAAGAATAAGGGACTTGATTATTAGAAATTTAACAAAGATTTCAGATTTAGCGTACTTGCTTTCTCCTTAAAACTCGCTTACCACTGAAAGCAACACCCTGCAGCTTATTATGACACACATACATATGCATGTTTCGCATGGAATTTGAAACTTAGAATATAATGTAGTGAAGAAATAATAATATACAAACACTGTGTCGACCATCTTTTTACAGTACTTTGAACGTTAACTGTGTTTGTCAGAATATAAATGAAACATCAATATGAGAATATAATAAACTTAATAATAGCCAAAATGCAATAAATTATATTGTAACAAAACAAACTTTAAAAAGTTTACAAGACTCAACAAAAAGCGATTTTCAACCCACAGTTCGGGAATTGAGGAAATATCTCATAGCGTATAATATCTTATTCCGTATCTCACTTTTAGTGTTGTTTAATTTTCAATAGACTTTATACAAATAAAATCTACAACATAATAGGTATTTATACAGCATGTAGTTCTCGACGTAAAAATGCTTAATAATTATCTTTCATACTGTATATATGTTAATAATTTATTTTTACAAAAGGTGTTTCGTATATCATCTCCAAGGAGCATAAATTTAATTAAAGCGATTCATTATTGGAATAAATTTAAATCGGTATTTTAGGTATAAATTATTTACATTTCTATTGCAGAGAAAATACTTTAAAAGCTGTATAGAAATATTATTTTGAACTGTAAAATTTCTAAATAGTAAAATTAAAAACTAAAATTTAAAGTACTGAAAAGATAGCTATTGCTATTGACCGTAGATTATATACTATAAAAATACCACTTCGCACTGAGCATTTCCTGTATTTACACTGCCAAATGAAATTCATACAGTGCAGTATTTAGCAATATAAATAAATCTTCTACACAGTCTTATAAACACAGTTAGAATTACTGTCATCGCAATTAAGCAGATAAAGCACATAGTGTTTCCTTTGTTTACAAACAGTTCTTACGTTAATATCTATACAACCAGATAAATTTAATGCAGAAAATTGTAACGAGCATTTCCGCAGTATAAATAATGAAAGAAAATAATGCTTAAATATTACTCTAACTATATTTGAAAGTAATGTTAAAACAATACCCATACAAGACTCGTGATTTGAAAAGCTTTGGTTTTAACTGTCTTGTAAAACCTTTTAATTATGCAAAATTTATATCCACGTAAAAATTACGATACCTAAATCAACGGATTATACAGTGAAACTTTCCTAAAACAATTAACTCCACAATTCCATATAATGCCAGTTTCTTGTAGCCTTACAAAACTATCAGTCATTTTTAAGTACTGTTATTTAATTATGCTCCTGACAAATGTGTCATTGTCAGAACAAAATAACCACTATATGAGGTTTCACTAAATGCAGTTTTTTTCCAATAAATAAGTCATATTTTCTATTCCCAAGACTAGTACATTTAATATTACATAAACTCTATTAATTTTTCACAACTCTATTTAATTTATGAATAAAAAACATTTGAAATTTTCTTCATGAAATTAATATTGATGAAAATTAAAATATGCATAAAAATGTTTGATTATATGTGTTTTATCAAAATAGCATAAAATATTTAATGTAACAATGTGGTTCTAGTCTCGTACAGAAATGTAGATCAAAAAGAAAAAAAAACAATGTAAGCTTGTAAGGTTTTAGTTAAACTAACCAAGTTTATTTTAATTTAAACCTTTTCTATCTCCTCTCTGCTTCAACTTCTTGTCAGAAGAAGCGCGCGTTTTTAGCTTATGCTAATTTTTGAAGTTCAGCCAAGCACTATTTAAGCCAGAGGTAGAAACCTCTCGGTGTGTGAGAGCTTTGCCTCAGATCACGGTCACGCTGCTCAACGTTCGCCTGACCAGCTAGCAGTTTAAATTTATAAGCCATAGTGCTTACTACGTGATTGCATTGTAAAATAAATTAAAGTGCGGTAGTATTTAGTATACCTTGCTACGCACCCTTTTCGGTAGAGGCCAACTTCCGCGAATTGCTCTGCGAAGCAAAGTTTAATTTAAGTTCTATTTTAATTTATTTAAATTTATTTGATTGTTAAGTTCGACCAAAGTGTGGTCTGTTACGTTCTGTATCTCTCCCGAATTGGGAGGTTTGTATTTAATAGTGATTGAATAAAAGAGGATTTCAAATCCCTTCACGTGCAGTTATTCTCCAGCCCAGCAGTTACATCAGAACATAGCGTACCTTCCGCTCCCTGTTCCAGTTCAGGACTTAGAACGTAAGGATAAGAACCCTTTACAGAATTTACCATGTTCTCAAAGAATACACACAGAATGCTAAGTCCTGATAGTGGCGCCCGCACAAAAAGAAGAGGATGGCCTCAACAACAAGAAGACGAACCTGAGACACCTGCTGTACCTGTCCAGAATCCTGAGATAGCACCTCCTGGCATAGAAGGATTCGGCTACATCGTACAAACCATGCGAGCAGCCATGAAGCCAGCGGCAAGTTTTGACGGCAAGACAGCCGTAATCAATTTCCTGGAAAAGCTAGACTCCCACTTCATGCTATATCCAGTCCACGAATTTCAGAAAGTCGCTCTTGCTACCAGCGCTTTGAAGGGCCAAGCGCTAAGTTGGTTCAAGTGCATCGGAAAGAATCTCTTGGGGGAACCAGGAAGCCCCACATACACGTATGAAAATTTCAAGAATTCTCTAGTGAAAGCATTTCCCGTGGTGCGA
The DNA here is from genome assembly GCA_000611955.2 of Stegodyphus mimosarum. NCBI lineage: Eukaryota > Metazoa > Arthropoda > Arachnida > Araneae > Eresidae > Stegodyphus > Stegodyphus mimosarum. The sequence continues at coordinate 388,314 of KK113297.1, read as the reverse complement.
GATCGAGCCAGATTGGAAGCTGAACTGTTTAGCCGATACCAAGAAAGAATAGAAGATTTGTCTAATTTTATTTTGAGGAAAATTCAAGTTTTCAAGCTTTTGTATGGAAGTCGCCCGGATCCTGAAATTATTCAAGTTATACTTCCTAGGCTACTGCCCCAAGTTCAAGATTTCATCGAACTAAGAAATCCAACAACATTAGACAGATTATTTGAGCTCGCGGTACAATTTGAAAGCCGAAGAACAGCCGACAACGAACGACGACGCCAATTTGAGCGAAGAAGTCAGTGGAGTTCGCCAAGACCGCAGCAAAAGCAAAATCAAAGTTACGGGAATAAGGCGAAGCAATGGCCGAAGAAAGATGTGTCTCCTAAAGCGAGCGGCGAACGAAGGGAATTTAATAGAAGAACAAGCAAAGATTCCGAGGGCAACCAGAAGAAAAAGAATTTAAACTAAGAGGGATTTCTTCGAGGAAGGTGAAGAAGTCCGAAGCAGCGCAAAACCCTTCCAAAATCAATTTAAACACCGTGGTCGTTAAGAATTTGAGTTTGCCGAAGATTGAAGTTCTAATCAACAACATACCGGCGACAGCCCTCTTGGATACAGGAGCCCAAAGCAGCTTCGTATCGGAAAGATTCTTTAAGAAGCACTTTCGACGTTACAGAATTTTTAGTGCAAGAGACACGGATGTCATAGCGGCCCAAGGAGAAAAATGTAGCTGTTTAGGAAAAGTACCATTGTTCGTGCGTATCAACAACGAACAGGTAAGAATCCTGTTTTATATTGTGCGTAACCTGCAGACTTGTATTATTCTAGGTGTGGACTTTTTTAGTTTGGCAGAAGCAAAAATTGATTTCAAGGGGGGAGAACTAACATTAAATATGAAGCCAATTGAAGCGAAGAATGATAAGCCCCCGCAGCTGGACTTGGAACATTTACAAGCAGAGGAAAAAGAGAAAATCCAAGGTCTGGTAAGTCACTTTGCGAATTTATTTAGTGATGTACCAGGCTTTACGCAGGTGGTGAACCACGACATTGACACGGGGGACGCTCAGCCAGTTAGGCAAAAGCCATATAGATATGATAGGACAAAAGAAGAAATAATTGAACATCATATTAAAGAGATGTTAAAGAATAAAATCATCACGCCAATTTCTAGCAGTTATGCTAGCCCCGTTGTCCTGTGTAAGAAAAATAATGATTACCCGATTACGCACCCGAAGCGGTGGCGTTTTGCTATAGATTATCGCAAGTTAAATTCAGTTACAAAATATCCTGTATATCCGTTGCCGATAATTGAAGAAATTATTCGAAATATTTCGTCTACAAAATACATGACTACATTAGATCTCACGAGTGGCTATTTTCAGATTGGGGTAAAACCCGAGGACGTACACAAAACCGCGTTCATAACGAAATCTGGTACGTACGCATTTCTTAGAATGCCGTTCGGATTATCCGGCGCGCCGGCAACGTTCCAAAGATGTATGGACATCGTCTTAAGACCAGTCCTTGGTAAAAGCACTTTCATATATTTAGACGATATTATAATTACGAGTAGTACTCTAGAACAACACTTACAAGATTTAAGAAAAGTATTTTCATTGTTAAACGAAGCTGGTTTAAAGATAAATGCGTCTAAATGTAAATTTGCCGCAAAAGAGTTACGTTATTTAGGATTTAAAATTTCCCAAAAGGGAATCGAAACGGATCAGTCAAAAATAGTAGCCATTAGAAATTATCCTGTTCCTAAAACAGCGAAGAAATTATCGTCGTTTCTCGGGATGTGTTCATATTACCGGGCTTTCATTAAAGACTTTGCAAAAATAGCTGAGCCACTGCTAAAGTTGAAAAGAAAAAAAGCTAGGTTTTCGTGGTCAGCAGAAGCCAACTTGGCGTTTCAAAAATTGAAAGACGCATTGACTCAAGCTCCCGTCTTAAAATTTCCAGAAGGGGATAAAGGATTAGAGATTTCAGCGGACGCTTCAGATTTCGCGATTGGTGCAGTGCTTTCCCAAAATGGTCAGCCCGTGGCTTTTTTCAGCCGAACATTAAATGAAACCCAAAGAAACTATTCCGCAACAGAGAGAGAAACTCTCGCAGTGTTAGCATCAGTACAGAAATTTCGTGTGTTCTTTGGAAGTTCTCCAGTAACTGTATATACCGACCACGCGGCGGTCACTAGACTCTATTCTGGAAAAAATTTATCACCCAGATTAATAAGGTGGGCTCTCAAATTACAGGAATATAACCTAATAATTAAACATACGCCGGGAAAAGAAAATGTTGTGGCAGATGCTTTAAGCAGAATTAACTTAGATGAAAATGGAAGTGTAATTAAGATAGCCATGTTAACATCCAAAGTATTAGATTCTCGTGAAACAGTAATAGCCGAACTCAAAAAAGATCCGGAGTTCAAAAATATATACAATTATTTGGCCGACCCTGAGAATTTCAATCATCCGGATATTGTGCCGATAAGAAATAGGGCCGAAAATTACGAATTAATTGACGGACTGTTATTCTATACGAAAGCTACTAATGAGAATCATGAATATAGACCGGTTATCCCAGCTAGCATGAGGTTGAATGTATTAGAAGAGTTGCATGATTGTGCCATTTCGGCTCATTTAGGTATAAGAAAAACTGTTCAGAGAGTTCGCGAGGCAGTTTTCTTTCCAGAACTGCAAAAGTTTACTAGGGCGTATGTCCAGTCGTGCCCAACATGTCAATTAAATAATTATGTTAATTTCCGCCCGGCCGGGTTCCTAAATAGTATTAAATCAGAATTCCCAAATCAAATAATAGGCATCGATTTACTTGGACCTTACCCTCGAAGTAAAGTTAATAAAAGCCGATATCTTTTAGTTATAGTGGATCATTTTAGCAAATGGTTAGAGTTAATTCCGTTAAAACGCGCGTCTGCAAAAATTGTAGTAGATTCAATTCTAAATAAGTATATTTTAAAATACGGGGCGCCCCTAAAAGTTATTTCAGACAATGGTCCTCAGTTTGTTAGTAAAATGTTTGAGGAAATGTGTGCAAAACTGGGCATACGTCATCTAAAGATGGTCCCGTATCGTCCGCAGTCAAACATAGCGGAACGGGTGAATAGAAATGTAGTGAAAATAATTCGAAGTTATGTGAAAAACTATCACTCTACCTGGGATAGCCATATAAATGAATTTGCATTTGCCCTTAGGACCGCCAAACACGATACTACACAAAAAACACCCGCTGAACTCTTCTTAGGAAGAAAGATCTTGACCCCCCTAGATAAACTGTTCTTTGTACAGGAAAGGGCAGAAGAATTTAAAATGAGTGATACACAAAAATTGATACGGGAAGCGACGGGAAATATAGAAACGGCCCTAAGAAACAGAAATTATATTACGACCTAAAAAGAAGAGAGGTCAAGTACAATGTGGGAGATGAAGTGCTTAAAATTAAGCACAACTTGTCAAATGCCCCAGAAGAAAAGGTGGGGAAATTCTTTCCGCGTTTTGAAGGCCCGTTCACAATTGAACAAATTACGGGGGCAGTGGTTATATTAAAAAGAAATGATGGTCAAACGCTCAAAGCGAATGTGGACCAAATAAAACCGTTCTATAATCGCAGCAAAATGGCTGTATTTAAAGATTCGTTTCAGGATCCGAGGCAATCGACTAGCCAGGAAGATATACGTCAGCAAAAACAGCAGGAACCAGCTACAACGGCATCGAAATGTCAGAAGAAGAAAGCTCCCCCCCAACAAAGAAATAAGAACCAAAAAGGTGGTTTCAAAAGAAAGTCTCACGATGCAGGTGAACAAATCTACGAACGGAATTACGAGCGCACCAAGAGAAGAAAGCAGAATGGGCAAGGGAAGCCCAATGTATCCAAAAGAACTGTGGAATCATCGGACAGGTGCCTGAGAAGCAAGAAACGCCGATTGCAGCCTGAGAATCAACTTCCCGAATACAGCAGGAACCAGGACAAGCAACGAGCAAGGGCCCAGGAGAGAAGGGCCCAGTCCACCAAACGTCCAGCGGAGCAACCTCCTCTACAAAGGAAATTGCCGAGGATACAACGACGGAATTTCAAAAGAAAAAGAGACGAGCAGGCTCCGAAAGAACAACGAAAAACGAGGAAACTGAACCAGGCCACAACTTACTCAAGTTTTAAAGATTGGGCCAAGAAAAGGATGGACGATCATAATAAGATAAGTACAATTTCGTATTCAAAAGTTTAGTTAATTTTTGAGTATACTGCAAGTTGCAGGGCTGATTTTACCTCAAGCGAGGTTGACTTTTACGCCAAGTGAGCGATAAGTCCTCATATGGAAAGTAAAATGTTTTGTTAAAAGAAATTGTAATTTTCAAAGATTTAAAATCACTTAATGTTTTGTAAATAGATTAATTCTGTAAAAGCAATGAATTGCTGAAAAGAATATGTTAACTAAATGATTTTGTATGACGCTTTGTCTAAAGACTTGTAAAATGTCTAGAATGAAAATTCGGAAAATTGAAAAACACGATTTAGTCTGTAGACTATTAATTCAATGTAATTTGATATTTCAAGAAAGTACCTTGAGAAAGGAATAGGAAGCACTTGCTGTAAGCTTAGAAATTTAACCTATATTTCTGTAAGCTTAGAAATTTAACCTCTATTTGCATTTCAGGATTGCTATGAAATTGTTAATGTGTTATGAAATGTAACAAATAATATTATGCTAGCAATGCACGTTAAGTGCAATATTAATGTGAATGTTGTGTGCAAACTGCGAATTTGTATGCATGAAAAGTTAAAGATTGACTATTTTAGAATGCAAGTGTTAATTAGGCTCTCCACCAAATACACTTAAAGTGTTAGACATAAAGCTAGTGAGAACCTTAGGATTAGCTGGTTATAGGGCGTTTTTTTCAGGTCTCGTATGTCAAGTTCTAACTAATGTTAGTCGATTGTAGGTGGAAGAGTTGAACACCCCCGAACACATAAAAACCCGCAATGGCGGTTTGCTTTACATCCAACACCGGTGAGAGAGCATACGGGGGAAGAATTTAATTGTGCTTGAATGATAATGTGTGTGTGCAAAATTACACAAAAAAAAAAAAATAAGGATTTGTACCACTTAGAATTATTCTGTTATTATGTCATACTAAAGTTGTTTTCCTTCCAGATTTTGCTGGAAGGAGTAAGACTGTTTGAAGAATAAGACTTGAAAAAAAAAATGTTGAAGATTGTTGTTCCAGAAAATTTCGTCTGTATTTTACACAAACATATATTGCCTTGTAAGAGTTGGCCTAAGTTTAGAACAGTGAAATTTTCGACTATTTAGAATTGCTAGTTTTCAACATGGTCCGTTTGGACCAAAGTAGTTTAACTATCGCAATTCTGGCGGGAAGTATGTAAGGTTTTAGTTAAACTAACCAAGTTTATTTTAATTTAAATCTTTTCTATCTCCTCTCTGCTTCAACTTCCTGTCAGAAGAAGCGCGCGTTTTTAGCTTATGCTAATTTTTGAAGTTCAGCCAAGCACTATTTAAGCCAGAGGTAGAAACCTCTCGGTGTGTGAGAGCTTTGCCTCAGATCATGGTCACGCTGCTCAACTTTCGCCTGACCAGCTAGCAGTTTAAATTTATAAGCCATAGTGCTTACTACGTGATTGCTTTGTAAAACAAATTAAAGTGCGGTAGTATTTAATATACCTTGCTACGCACCCTTTTCGGTAGAGGGCAACTTTCGCGAATTGCTCTGCGAAGCAAAGTTGATTTAATTTCTATTTTAGGTTTAGTTTTAAAATTATTTGATTGTTACGTTAAGACCCAAGTGTGGTCTTTTACTTTCTGTATCTCTTCCGAGTTGGGAAGTTTTGTAATTACTAGAAAGGATTTCAAATCCCTTTCACGTGCAGTTATTCTTCAGCCCAGCAGTTACATCAGAACATAGCGTACCTTCCGCTCCCTGTTCCAGTTCAGGACTTAGAATTTGAGGATAAGAACCCTTTACAGAATTTACGATGTTTCCAAAAAAGATGCACAGAACACAAAGTCCTGACAAGCTACTATGATCATCTAAATTTTCATACAATTTTAGTAATGGAAAAAAGATTCCTTGGCTTGTATGTCTTACCTACCTCATTGAATAAGTAATACACACATTGAATATTTCAATGTTTACTTCAGTTAAAAAAAACTTACATTTTTTGTCTGCGAAATATAATGAGTACTTTTAAGACATAAAAAAACCACATAACACTTCTGCTCAACCACATAACATTAGTCGAAAAATTGAAAATTGAATCATGCAAGATCTTTTTTAAGTAAGGTATGCTCAAATTCATTGGTACATAATATTCAAATGATAAAAATCTACATGAACAAGCTTTAAAAAATATTGCAAAATGATAATCAAAAAAATTTTCAAAAATATAGTTTTAGTAGAATGCAATGTGCATCTGATGTAAACACACTGAGCCAAATTAACAAGTCTGAAATTATCACTTTTCAGTCTTTAAGCACATTGCTTTTTAGGATAAAAGTAAAGATAGAAAATCAATTTCACGCACAGAAAATCCATTTCAGAACTACTTAACTGTCAGAAAAATTCTCTGAATGCATTAGACACGATTACACGTGCATGGCTTTATTGTTATTTCCTTTCATATTATTTCACATTCACAGTCAATGTTGGTATTTTATTTTTCATTATAAACATCTAAACAGTAAAACATAGTAAAATTGTAATATAGTAAATTATTTATTGCATTACCACAGGCTACTATCCACCAAGACGATAACACAAACATCCCATAACAACATTAACAAGAACGGCGTCATATTGCTTCTTCTGAGAGCGGGGGAGTGAGGGGAATTTTTTTCCTCATGTTAGCGTTAACACGGAAAAAAATAGTTTGAACGCGGTCGCTTTAAAGAGATGATGGCTGATACCGGTGTTTATTTGTAATATCAGAAATGTTGATATATGCATATATAACTGTGTATGTGTATGTATTCAGAGAACCACTACGTGGCGAAATCACCTCCCTAAGATGACCAACTCTGAATGACGCCTCTGTTTCTATGAGGTTTTAAAGCGTTACCTCTGTAAGACGACCACCCACAAAGAAAATTCCGAAAGTGTGACTGGTCGCCTTAGAGAGATTCATTTCGTAGATGCAATCTCCCTAAGACGACCGCCTCTAAAAGACAAACGTATTTCTGACAACATATGTATATATTGGTATTGAGCATCACCTCTCTAAGGCGACCACTTGCAAAGATGCATTTTTATGTGTGGCTGATCGCGTTAGACAGACCTTTTTGTGTGTGGTGTATATGATTACTGTTATTGTTTCCAACAAAATTTTTTTAGAAATCAAATAAATGAGCATATATAGTAAAAACTCTTTCTAAAACGACCACCTGGTTGCTCTGATGGTCTTAAAGAGATCATATTTTCATTGTTAGAAATACTGATCGTCTTAGAGAAGAGTTGGAGACGAGAGGGTTCACTGTATGTTTTTTAATTTTAAAGCTTTCTTTTGGTTACAAAACAGAAATAACCTTATTTTCAACAGTATCCAAATAAATGAAATAAAAGTAAATAAATAAATAATTTAAAATAATCAGTAGACAACAAGAATACCAATGAATTTTGGTTTACTGACACCAGTATTAATGTCATTGTTTACAAGAAGTCTATTAACGTCAGTTAGAAAATTAGAATAAATCCATATAAACCAACAGAAGATTTATTTGGCATCTATTTCTATTATACTGATACTAGTAAAAAACCATTGAAAGTCAATATAAACCAATACAAACTATTAAAAAATTCTGACAATGATGTTGGTTGTATGGGTGTCAGATGATACCAATAAGAAAACCCGCAGAGGTCAATAGAAACCAGTAAAAGTCAGTAGAGGCCAACAGAATTCTATGGGTATCAGTAGAAAGTTTTACTGGTTTCTATGAGGCATTTTGAAACCAGTAAGAAAAACCCACAGAGACTAACAGAAACCAGTAAAAGTCAACAGAAACCCATAAAATTTTATGGGTACCCATAAAAAAATTTTACTGGTTTTATGGGTCATTTTTAGCAGAGCCATAAATAATATAGAAAACATTAAAAAATTAAACTGTAGCTTAGTTGAGTGTCAAACTAAAATGCGAAAGAGAAATTTCCGAAATGGGTTCAGTGATTCTCAG
>KK113297.1:347722-380080 GCA_000611955.2 Stegodyphus mimosarum | reverse complement strand
TAATTGGAACTTACAAAAGGCTTCTTATATTTCTTGCTTAATGATATGAAATGACTTGAGGCTTGATTCTTTGCTTGATTTGCCACAATCGCTTCAGATACCAGGTAATTTCGTATGGTACTGGTTTCACATGCAGTTTTTTTTTTGTTAGGATTGTTTCTTGGTGGGCTGCAACGACAATGTAATAAACAAAATAAAATCGGTCCTTCTTGTATTTACATGGCTTTTAGTTAGCATGCCTTGTATTCACAGTGAAGCAGATCTTACGCTACATCAGCTTCAACTTCAACCAAAAAATCACTCAAAGTCCTTTAATTTATTATTGAAACTCACAGGCAGGGTTACCAGAATCGGAAATCCGCTTTAGACATAAACCATACAAAATGAAACTGAGAATGATGGTTTAAATAACATAATGTGTTAAAGCAAGCTCTTGAAACCGGTACAAATGGGGAGAGAAATACGACCCGATCCATCCAGTCTAAAAACAGACCTTATGATTTATGATACGCTTGAAACCGATAACTGGTGGTGGCGCGTATCTTGACTGCCACTGGGCCGGCGGGAAAATCGCTAAACACTGGCAGCTGTAACCTGGATTCGATACCACGCGTACGGGTTGGCTGCATGGGTGTTTTTGTGGTTTTGTCCAAGTGTAACGTGTATACCAGCTAGTTTTCCTTAGAAAGTAATCCATGAAGGCGACCCCCCCCTTTTGCCGATAGCCTTGTTGCAGAATCATTAGGTTTTTTTGCAGCAGCAGACATGAAAAATAAGCAGTGCTCTCTCCACGAACCCTGTATCTCTCGAATACATGTCGAGTGGGCTTCAAGTTACACCCCGAAAGCATGCGGAGAGGAGGGGAGAAAGTACCTTATATATTCCCCTTTTCAAAGGGCGAATGGGGATTATGGAACCCCATCGCCAAATCCTGCTAGTGACGAATTAATCTTTCACCACCTTTTAGTTCAGGCGCCCCTTGTAGAGTGATTACTTTTTTTTTTTGAAGCAGGAGACGTGAAAAATGTGCAATATATTTGCTGGGACTCGAACCCTGGGTCTTTCGAATAAACATCGAATGTGCCTCCAGTTACACTACGAAGGTATGTGGAAAGGAGGTAGAAAATGCCGTAATCAACTAAACTAAACCCAATTACACATTTAATGCAGTTTGAGATTTTGTCACAAAGTTTTTTTGCCTCATAAGCCGTCACTTTTTTTCTTTTTTATGAAGGAAAAACAGGTTTATGAGATTTTATGCTCAGAAGTCCCTTACAGTTTGTGAGATTCGTTCGTCTGGCAACAGGTAAAGCTTAATTAAAAGATTTCCTATGGAAAACTAATATAGTCTCTCTTCAGCAGAAGCAAGTTTATTTCTCTTTGGAAAGCTGTCAGCTTTTTCTCTTAAAAAACTGGAATCAAGGTCACATTTTATGAATTAATAAAGCTAAGGTGCGTAACTGAAAGAGTTCTTAATTATTTTTTAAAATGTTGGTTAAGTATAATTTTGCATTGAAATTATAACTAATTTAAATTTCATTCATAGCCATAGTTTACATCCTTCCATAAAACACTGAAAAATTCCCAGTCTGTAGAAAAGAAGCTCCTTATTTTTCTTTATGGTTACCATTCAGAATTATCATTATTAAGTAGAATTAATATTGGTGTAGGCTTGAATTAAAAGAATAAATTCGTAAAAGAAAATTGTTTTAAGTTTATTCATCCAAGCTAATAAAATTAATTCATAAACAATCAAATTATCCCTAAATCAGTTTAATTTTTATCAGAATGCCATTAAATTATAACTTATGTCAACCATATAACACTCCTCCAAGACCGTTACATAAATTATTATGTAAGACATAATCATTAATATCGTACACTGGTTAAATACTGCTCAAGAGATTTAAGATAAATTTATAACCCATATACTATAGGTCAGTGAATTTTAAGCTATATGTCATCTACTAAATATTAATTATTACAAAAGGCATTTAATTTCAGAATCTTAGAACACAATTTCTAGAACCTACAGCATAATCGGATTCATTCAAAGATGAAAAGGGAAGGGAATTTAGCTGGCACGTGGCCATCCACTTATAAACAAAGTGGAATTGCGTATCCACATATTTTTCGTAATGGACTCTGAAAATAATGCTTCTTTCATCTTTAATGTGAGCCGGATACTTTTAGGTACTCCACTTTAGATATCAGAGTTCACTCTAGAACCATCCAGGAGAGGCACCCCGGCCAGCATTGACAAAAACAAGATTTATTTCACCGTATTTGGTATCTTTCTCTCGAGGACGACAATGACGACCTTCGTGATCCAACCATGGAGATAGGAATTATTCTTACATCCATGGTTCCAACAGGCTGTCAATCAACTTAGCTAACTTTAAATGGTTATCCCCTTTGCGCTTCTTGGGAAACTCACGAGAAACTTTTCATTGACTTCAAAGGCTACCTTCACACCCTCCATCTCTGTCTTATGTCCTCGTTTACCATCCTGTCTGGGAACGTTTATTCGTTAGCGTGTCACTTAGCATTCTCGCAAATAATAAACATCAAAATGGGTCCTGGACTTTATAAACACCTTGTATATATATATATTTGTTTTCACAGGGTGAACAGAGCGCCGAAGAAAAAACGTGTAACGGGCCGTGTATTTTACATGCTTACATTACAACGTCTATACACTAAAACTATCTTCAAACTTTACAGAATTCAGAGTTCTTAGACTGCGATATTATTCGAATGGCTCTTGTTTTACCCCCAGTAATTTTTCTGAATGAAATGAAAGAAAAAGAGGTTTTCAATTGTTCTGAACATAATCTCTCTTGCATAAATTAAGCTTTCAAGCGAAGCAATAGGAAGCAGAAAAAGTGACTTTTGAAAAACTGCTTCATTCAAAGGTTCATTCTCTTCCTACATGCATATTACGCTATTTAAGCAAAGAATTAAGGATTGTGTATTTATTGTTTTTGTTTAAAGCAATTAACATTAGCACCTAGAACAGCATCTTTGCATTGCAAATAAAATTATTTTCCTGCTACATTATTATTGAATGTTGTATAAATATGCTAGTTATGTCTGTACTTTATTTCTATTTTCATCCTCTATTATTGAAGTATTAACGGTAGTTGTAATTACTTGTAAATATTTTTTTGCTTATAAATATTCAAAAGCACCCATTCCAAATGATATATCCAATTGCTTCCTGTTACAAATGCGTCTTCATTATGTTGCAAACGCATTTTTTCGAAATAAGAAAGAGTTTTATTTGATATGGTTTAGGAGCAGGGCAAAATTTCAAAAGAGTTATAAGCTTTGCGTTTCTTAAACCGAAGTTCGGGAAATCTGGTATTTATTTTTTTATTGTCTGAGGTCTGAGAATTAACTTCCATTTTTTTATTTCTCTGTAGAATATAATCGATTATATTGAGATTACATTCATTTTCCGCTTCTCATCCTTGTCTTTAATACTTGCGAAAATATGCTTTCCTAGAAACTGAAGCTCATGCATTAATTAAGGCTTCAATCAAGTCAAAACCTTTTGTCTTCCTAACTGTCAAAATTTAGAGTTGCGTTCAGCTCTAACCCCCGAATTGTTTATATATGATTCGTAATCATAGAAATAGGTCAAGAAATTAATACCTATACACTTTTGTCTAAAAATCTATATTAATATGATAAAACTCGAAAGGACATTCTGTCTTTCATTCTTCGTTTAAACAGATGAAACAGAGAAAGCTAAAATTCATTGATGTTATTGAGAATAGTAGAAGAATTATTACCTTCAAATAAATGATTTAAGGAGTTTCTAAAACTGATTTAGAGAATCAAATTTGGTATGATCGAGACTGCGGAAGGTAACATACGTATTTGGTACAAAACGTACTTGTTATATGGAGAGAAATACCTTATGACTTCTAGTTATGAAATTTCTTAGCTTAAAATTGTGCTACAGATTTTGCATAAATGTAAATAATTTTAGTGAAATTATATGCAAAATTGTAGCATCTTTTGCATAATGTGACATGAAAACCTAAAAACCTAAGCTTTACTGGAAAAATACGAATACAGGGGCAAGTCTCTTTAGCATTGAGTAAATGACTATCTCACTAAATTGACAAGATATCTCCAAGATGACGATAGTTTTGGCTACTAGTTTTTGTCGAGAAATTTGGCGATAAACCGTGAAAAGTCGTCAAAATTGGGAAACCATTTGGCAACATTTTAATCTGGTATCCCTGTAATGGCATTGCTGTAATTGATTCCACACGTAGCTGTAACCATACACGGCCCTCAATATGCCTTCCAGTAATTTCGAGAGGTACTAGAGATTCCTTCATAGCCCAGGGAAAAATATAAGACCGTAAAGAGCAGCAATTTCTGAGTGAAGGCTGTATTCTGAAGCATGCCTTCGTGGTGTAGTGGTCAGCACGCTCGGTAAGTTTTCGAGAGGTCCGTGGTTAGAGTCCTAGCGAGGGCATTGCTCATTTTTCACGTCTCCTGCTTTTAAATCACCTAATGTCTCTACAATGGCTCCCGAACTAAAAAGGGTAGTGTATGATGGTACTCCACCACCAGGATTTCTGGGTTCTCTAATTCCCAGTCGCCCTTTTAAAAGGGGAAGTATATAACGTATTTCTCCTGCCATGCCTTCCAAGTGTAATGGTCAGCACATTCGGCGCGAGAGGTCCGTGGTTCGAGTCCGGGGGAGGGCATTGCTCATCTTTCATCTCTCCTGCTTTAAAAAAATACCTAATGCCTCTACAGGTGTAACAGTTGATTGTGTTCTGTGATGCTGAAAGGAACTGTATTTATTGCGTAAAAATTCCAGGACTGTAAATTGCTTCTTTTGGTAAAATAAATTTATCGAGTAAAATAAATCTGTATTTATTTTATTTTATTTAATCAATGCATTACGAACGCGTACGCACGTAACAATATAATGTTATTATGGTAGTGTGCGTTCTTTTTCAGAAAGTCAAATACATTTTTAGAATAAATTAGCAAAGCAGTAAGTTTCTGGCGTAAAATCTCAATCGCTTTCGAGAGAAACAGGAAGATTTGCCCCTTCATCAGGAGCAAAGAAATCTGAAAGACAGCGGGTGCAAAGATTGTATTTATACCCTACGGAGGTATAGAATTAATACTACCGTTGCGCCCGCTGCTGTTCAGTCTTACAGATTCCTTTGTTCCTGATGAAGTGGGACCTGTATCTGACTATCCTCGAAATCGGTTGAGATCTTAACTAAATCTATGCTAGACCCAAGTTTTTTGCTTTGCTAGTTTGGTGTTTCACTATGGCGTGCTTTTCTTCTGCTTTGCCAAATTTACAAGTAAAAGAATTAAATTCTTTTGTTTATCTCGCATTAATTGAATACGAAATATAGTTTATATATTTCCATTTCTATAGGAACGGATATTTGTTCACCAATATTAAATAATGGAATAATTTTTATTCTCCAAAACGCTCAATCTGTATGTTTCTTTCTTCAAATGAAGCAATGAAATTAAATTTTATTTACGTAGGCTCCCTAAAAATTTCCCTTATATTAAACAAAAAACGTTCTTAAATTTACTTATGTGTTGTATTTTTTAAAAGAAAAAAAGTACTTAACTTTGTATTTTTTAAAATAAAAGCAGCAGTACTCAACTACCCTCACATACTGTATTTTTTAAAATCGTTGCTGCCAAATGAGTAGTGGTATTTTCCATCAAAAACATACACGTTTTCCTAAAAATTATTACTGAAATATTTTGCAATCGCGAAGCAGTTGTCCATTGGATTGCAAATTAATACATTTTTGTGCAATTTTTATCACTGTTTGTACTCTTAATGACCGAATATCACTGCAGCTGTAATATGTAGTAAAAAAAAAGCAATGGTTCACTGTTATTTACAAAATCTATTCTATTGGTTAAGCAGAAATGTAACTTACTGGCATATTTTCGATAAACTGCTGCTGCTTATTTTCGAGAAAATTAATCTTTCGTGTCTAATTTGTTTTGGGTTAATTTTTTGTTCCCAAAACAACAGTCACTAAATACGTACGCTTAATTTTCTAAACTGATTTGAATTAGTTTACTGAAATTAAGATGGAAATGTAAGTGTAAATTGCATTTTGTGTATGCTGATATCTCTGTATGTATTTCTATGTATTTCTTTCATTTAAAAAGTGTTTTACCGTACTCTGACATTTTATTAATAAGTTTTTCACCACAGATTATTAAATGTAAAATGAGCCGTCCAACCAAGCCACTGCTTAGCCGCTCTGAATGTCATACAGAAGGGATCGATTTTGAATCCCGAAGAAGGCACGGATGTTTGTAAATGTATAGTGTATGTGTGGCATGAGGGTACTCTAAATATTCAGCCAGTCGGAAATCGTAACGAGAGATTGGTGGTAGGAGAAGAGTGGGTGAAAGACCCTTGACTCGTCCCCTGGGATGCTCTCCATCAAAATAGGGAACGGAACTAAGCAGAGTTATGCTGTCACCTGTATGGTGATCAATGCTTTTGCCAATGACAGGCGCAATTTTGTATTATTTTAAACCTTTTGCTAATTTTTAAAAAATGATTCAGTATTTGAAGAACAGAGATAAAACTGCGTTAATTGTTCCTTTTGTAAACATACTTATACAGGGTGTTTATAAATAAATGGTGTGGTATTAAAAATGAATAATAAATCGATGTATCTTACCCATGTAAAACCTCACCATAAACACTGGCAGCTGTCCAAGGTTTTCACATGCTACCTACAGTTTGCTTGTCATGCTTACTGCGCAGCGCAACGTCAGTTTCCAAGATGGCGCCGCAACGAGGAAAGGCTTTCTGTGTTGCCCCTTTTAACGTGCTCAGATCTGTGGTTTCAATGCAGAGTGAGTTTCGTAATGTGCGAGAAACTGCACCGCTCATTTTTCATTGAACAAGAAACTGTGATCGGTGACTCAATTCTAGACATGTTAGAAGCCAGGTTGTTACCCTACCTAAACGCTAATTATGATAATTACTTTTTCAGCTTGACGGTACTCTTCCCCCTTTTCACAGGAATGTACGAGAGCTTCTTCATCGTATAATTCACCAGCGCTAGACTGGACATACTGCAACAAAAGACAACAACCTTCTCCCTTGGCCATCCCTTTCGCCGGATTTAACACCACGCGGAGGAAGTTGTGGTCGGATAAAGAATGCACAGCAGACCATCACGACGGATATACTACACCCAGTATAGGAAAAATTTGATTACCGTTTAGATGTGTGTCATGTGACCAAGGGTGCAGATATTGAAGAACTGTAGTTAATGCATCAAACACTTGGACAGTTGGTGCTGCTTATGCTATAAAGTTTGTCTATATAACGTAGCACATTAATTTATTATTAGTCCAAAGAGGCTTTGTCCCTGAAGGACTATTGTTTTCGTTTTGCGATTTTGTATTGAATCATTATAAATGGCTGTATGACCTTTCAAATTGTTGCCACCAAATGTTACTATATTTAAAGAAATTAAATAATGGAGAATCTGGATAAATGTATGTATATTTCTCCAAATGTGATAAAGCAACGGTACTTAAAGCTATTCAGTTTTGAAAAACGTACGTTTCCACCCGAATATGCGCATCTGGAAGCCCGAGGTTGGAATTTCTTTTATTATCTATTTCATATTTTGTAAACCTTGAATTTTTTATGAACAAACTCAATCATTTAAAAGCTAGCAATGGCAACATACTACGGAAAAAAGCATTTTTTTCTCCAGCGCGCGAGACTGCGTATCGGAAATTCTAAAGATATGTTCATTCTAAAATTATTTTGCGATATAGCTGTTGAACTGAATTTTGTGATTTAAGTGCGAAGAACATGATATTTAATAAATAAATGTAACACACAAAACGCTAAAAACACGCCCCTTTGGACGTAATTTAAAATCTGACACCTTTCAGATATATTTTTAAAACTTTTCTGAGATACATAACTTAGAAATATTGTTGCACCATTATGAGAAAAACAATTTGAATAATCTGGTAGTAATTTTTCTTTTGGAAATATTACTGAATTAGAGCAGGTGTGATCATTTCATTCACGCCCCTTAGAAGACATACAAGTAACTACGCCCACATGGTATACAGGCTTCGTCTTTCATAACAATTACATGCACAGAGTTACTAACGATGATAATTAAAATACATTCATATATTTATACTACTATAACTTCGGCATTGAGAACCTTCATAATCTTATTTTAAAGCAAATATGATTTTTCCATTCAACTTAAATAAGAATTTACTTTTATGTGATTATAGCCAGTATCTCAAAATAAGGTATTTAAGAGACC
Organism: Stegodyphus mimosarum; assembly: GCA_000611955.2. Lineage (NCBI taxonomy): Eukaryota > Metazoa > Arthropoda > Arachnida > Araneae > Eresidae > Stegodyphus > Stegodyphus mimosarum. The sequence continues at coordinate 371,738 of KK113297.1, read as the reverse complement.
ATGTTGCAAAATAAACGGAGCTGGAGGAATTAGGTACTTTCCAAGGAAATAAAATATGCATTTACTAAATGAAATATTTTTATCTACGTGTTTATTAATTTTTAAAACCGCACCATTCATATATAAACACCTTGTATTTTAAACAACATCGTTTGCACTAATGAAGTTTTATTTTCTCTTTCTTTTCTCCTTTCGATGAATTTAAAAAGTTCATACGTTCGAAAACTTTTTATTCCGAATTTGCAACCAAGTTTCCCTTTCCGTCCTGTTTGCTTACTTCGAAGATCAAACACAAACGCTAGCAATGCTACGATGCCATTTTTAAAAATCTGTCGCTGAAAGTAATCCATATATGATCGAACATTTTTCAAATATTTTATCCTTTTAATCGCGTTTCGATGCACAGGTTTGATACAACACTTCTAATTATAAGATCGTATTTGTTGCCATACTAAGGAGAAAAAGACGAATTAAATACCTAGGGAATAAAAAAACATATCTTCTAGAGGGAAAAAAAGGATCAAAAAGAGAATATCTTTCTTTTAAAAGAAAGCTATATTTAAGTGAGAACAAAACTGTTTAAGTAGAAAAAGGATATCACATCACCACCGACAAAAGAAATGTTTGAGTCGAGAAACCAATTTTTATATTTTCTTTCAAGCTCGATTTAATTTGAAGTTTTACAGCATTTTGGAAGCATCTGGCAATACAGGACTTCTGAATTCCAAGAAATAAATAAAAGGTATAATTCTTAGTCGCTTCGCTAGCTTCCTGTGCTTTTGATGTGCGTGGACGTAAGATTCTATATATTTTTTTCTCTTAAGATGCCACAGACTAATCAATTTTTCCACCTGGATAGATTTTAACAGTTTATAAGATATTCTGGAACAAAACTGCCATGCTTAATTATATTTTTTTTAATTCCATTTAAAACAACTATTTCATTTAAATCTTGGTAAAAACCAAATTCTGATTTTATCTACTTGTAAATAAAAATAAAAATTACTACATAGGTTCTTCAAAAATGTCGCTGGAACATTTTGAGTTGAATGTCACTCGTTTGCAGAAGCCATAATAAAGCACACTTTAATCAATTTATACGTAATAAGAATATTTACATTTCCTATCTGTTGTTTTCGAATTGCTTAACTTTCTATTTTTATTTTGCTTAAACTTAACCATTTCGGAATTCGATACATTTCAGGATTTAAAAACACTTTTTCCATTTAATGCAAAAATGCACCGAATTATGTTTACCTAGAGAGACTAATCTCTTTCGAATATGAGAGTTTTAAAGATTATCGGCGTGACAACATTCCAAAAACTAGTGATAAAATACCGATGTATCATACCAGAAAATCACTAGAAACTTAACTACCTTTTCTTCTCTTTGCTGGCCGAGCGGTAAAGTCGCTAATCACTGGTAGTTCGGTTCCGCGGTTTGAATCCCAGCAAACTGGCTGGTTGCATGGGAATTTTCGTGGTTCCTTCCATTTTTAACGTGTATACGAACCAGTTTCCCTTAGAAACTTCTCCATGAAAACATTCCTCCTCTTAGGCAGACAGCCCTCGTGTCTTTTACCGTAATCAAATAAATCAAACTAAACTTGTCAGGACTGAGTGTTCGGTGCATATTCTTGGCGAACATATTCGTGAACTCCTTAAGTCCTGATCTTGAACAGGGAGCTGAATGCAGCTATGTTCTGTGGTAGAAAACTGTGGTTAAGTGGTAGATTAACTGCACTTGAGAAGGATTTAAAATCCTCTTTTATTAAACCACAATTATATACAGCCACTTCCCAACTCGGGAGGGATACAGAAAATAATGTCCGCACTTGGGTCTAAACTGAACAATCAAATTATTAAACTAAAATTAAATAGAAATTAAATCGTGGTTACTCACAGAACTATGAACGCGAGGTTGGCCTCTATGCTAAAGGGTGCGTAGCAAGATTTAACTAATACTAACGCACTTAGAATTACTTCAATAAGTAATAGCGTAACAGCGCTACGGCTTAGAATTTAAATACTAGCTAGTCAGGCGAACGTTGAGCAGAGTTAACAGTGGTCTGAGACTAAAAGCTCTCTCACACTGAGAGGTTCCTACCTACCGTTTAAATATAAACTTGGCTCCACTTCAAATTAGCATAAAGCTGAAACGCGCGCTTATTCTAACGGGAAGTTGAAATAAGAACAGGTAGAAAAAGGCAAATTAAAATAAAACTTTGTTAGTTTAAACTAAAACCTTACAAACTCTCCTTTCTTTCCTCATAGAAGTTTTCAGACACAATCCAGTTCTTATTGCTGACAATCTTAAAATTAACATGGAGAAGAGAAGAAAGATTCGCCTAAGCTCGAAACGTCATACTATACCTTAAAATGAATGCATTTGCAAATGCCTAGGCCAATATTTCAGAAATAGGCACTGAAATCCGGCATAAAGTTATAATGCCGAAGCTTGTAGACTTTTCTTTACAATGCTTTTATTTTTTATTAGAAAAACTCATTAATAAACACTGACTTTCCAACCAAGTTTATGATTAGAGACCCTGACTGCCGTATCGAATAACCTGGGTTCGAATCCGAGAGGGGGCGTGCTTGTAAATATAGAGTGTCTGTGCGGCATGGGGCACTCTATATATACGGCGAGCTCAAAGTTTCCTCAGAGAACTTTGGGCTCGCCGCATACAGCGAAGTGGGGTGGGAGACGCTCGGATTCGTCCCCCAGGAGTGCCATTCTTCAAAATTGAGAGGGGCATACTGTCACCTATATGGTGCTCAAGGCTCTTGCCACCGCCAGGCGCAATCTTCACCCGTTGCCACTATACATTTCGTGGGCTTTCTCTGATATCGTAAACCTATCTGATGTTACTGCCGATCGGGTGGGATAAGCTACAAACACAAACAAGTATTAGTAAATATTGAATGTAAAAGAAAACATGAAAAATGAATATTGTTCTTTTTTTTTAGGTGTCATTTAGATGATATTGTTTCCATAGATGTATTTCAAAGATGTGATATGTATTTAAAAGTATATACTTGTTATATAATTGTGAGGTATGTGTATTTCAGAATTATTATTGGAAAAATAAATATAAGTGTAATTTTTACTAATCAAAATCAAGAATTTGCCTAAATAGGAAATTCCATCAAACTTGTTCCTTGCCACATTAGAAACTGAGTGCTGCAGTTTTTCATATCGCTGAATTACGCAGCATATATACCAGATGTAGCAGAAATTTGATAGATGTTAAACAATATTTACAGAATATACCCCTGTAGAGACATTAGGTTATTTCGAAGCAGGAGACAGGAAAAATGAGCAATGCCCTCGCCGGGACTCGAACCACGGACATCTCGCATACGCGCCGATCGTGCTAATCACTACATCACGAAGGCATGACAAGAAGGCGGGAGAAATACCTTATATACCCCACTTTTAAAGGGCGACTCGGGATAGGATAGGGGAGCCAATCGCCAAATCCTGGCGTTGGAGAATCATCATCCACCACCTTTTCTAGTTCGGGCCCCACTGTAGAGATATTAAGTTATTTGATGCTGGAGAAGTGAAAAATTAGCAATGCCCTCGCCGGGACTCGAACCACGGACTTCTCGATTACGTACCGAACGTGCTGACCACTACACCACGAAGGCATGTCCCTCACTTAAAAATTTCAGAATACGTTACAAGGAAAAAAATGCAAATTTTATAGGTTACTAAACGTTTAATACCATGATAATGTTGTGACTGTTTTCGATTGGATATCTTTGTAGTTTCAAACAAATTCGTATGCTAAATACAGTATGTAAGAAAAATAAAAATATGTTGTTTGCTTTTTGCTAAGGCATCATTTTTTCCATGGTTACATTACATGGTTTGATGTCTTTCAATACTGTAAAATGTGACTTAACCTTTGAATAGACTTTAAGCGACTAATTGCTTAGTGTAGAAAGTCAGTGCAGTAACTTTCGAAGGTCGGGAAGAATCTTTTATTTTAAACTAAAATAGATGAACAGAAGGGACATCTGATGCTTACATATTTGTTAACATTTATAGACAGAACTCAAGGTAGAAATTCAATATAAGCTAAAATTGAATGCATATTAGTCAAAGGTTAAAGACTGCAATTTAATTACGACTTTGGCTCGAACCTTTCCAGCATGAATTTAAACTATAAGGTTTATAATGCGTTTTCTAACAGTTATTTTAAGTTTTGTATCTTTCCTACCTTATTCTAATTTCAGCTTACAATTTCCTGCCAGAATGTGAATCCAGAAATGCGGAAAATGCAAATGAGAATGAGTACTATTTAAGTCGTGTCTTACCGACTTCAAGAGAGAGAGTCTGATTTCCTGACTAGCGCGCGTTTGACTTCTGGCCACATCTCTCTTAGCTGTTACTACGTTTGGCCATATCTAGGCTCTTGCTAGGCTTCGCCGATTCAATTAATACTTAGGGACCAACTAATTAGATCCTGATAGCTTCGGCTGTATTTATTTAAGAACTTTAGTTAAGTTGGTTTTAGTTCGAATTATTAGTATTTAATTTCAAGCCCGAGTGGTAGCTTTATTGTAAATTTCCAAGCCGGAACTGATTGTAAATATGCTGCATAATAAAGGGTTTGACACCCTTCTACAGTCTCACTTGTTCTGTTCACACTTAAGCGATTATTCGCTTGTAAAGTGTTCGTGGGGTTCTAAATAAGAACTTAAGATTTAAAGAGTTGAACCCTACAAAACTATCGGCTAGTAACAAAGCGGAAGACAGGAACTAATGGTATTAGAATATATCAGACTCAAAGCACTCGACAATAGTATGTACTGACCTTCAAAGTTCATTCCACTCTCTATGGTAATCAGTAATACCTCAGTCCATGCAAATTATGGATGTCCAAAGAGTGTATTTCAACTAATGAACAACTAAACAACTAATTATTTTGTAATAGAAAGTGTAGGATTGTTCACAACAACGTGATAACGAAACGTTCTCAGTCCAGAAGATGCCTGGAATGTCCTTGAGTGTAGGAACACGGCCTCCAATAAATTAGCAACTGGTTAGAGTAGAAGAGAAACATGCCAATGTGACAATCAAAATCGCTGAAACAACCTTGTATTTGGAGTGCATTTATTAAAACACTAAATCAATTTCGAGGGCAGCTACAGATTCCTCCTCATCAGGAGAACGAAATTTCTAGAAAGCGAAAGCAACCTCAGTAACGGCTTTTTATACCTTCGGGTAGAACAATGCGCGAGGAGGCAACGCCATCTATCGGCAAAAATAATAACCAAGAATTATGTTAATAGAATTTTAAAAGCGTTAGGAAGAACTGGATTAGACTTAAAATCATTCACTAAACATGCTAAATCTTTGTGAATATGAAAAGCCTCAAGAAAATCCAATTCACCAACGGATGAAGCTTTTTGGATACTTTTTGAGGATCCAAAGTCAAAATTATGATTAAAATTCCCACTATGATACGCTATTGAAGACTTGTTAATTTTGCCCTTTCGGACATAAGATTCATTATGTAGATGACACTTTCGCCCTTTTTGATGGTAATAAAGGAGATTTATCCGAGATTTTATCTATTATAAATTCAACTAATCCAGCCATCCAATTCACTCTTGAAATTGAATCCAACAATTGTCTCCCCTTCCTTCATATTCTTATAATCCGCAATGAAATTGATTTTAGCACTACTCTGTACCATAAACCCTTTGCAGTTTGTTTACCACCCCATGCTATGTCATGCCACTCCGTTAAGCAAAAATGGCTTCTTTTTACTATTATATATTTCGCGCGCTCAAAGTTTGTTCCTCAGAATCTTTGCTTACCAATGAGCTTAATTATTTGAGAGTAGTTTCTATTAACCGAGGGTTTTCTCCCGTGATCATTGATAAAGCCATTAAACAATTTTCAGATTTTTATCAAAGAAGACATTCCAATGTTAGAAATAATATTAATGACCTTGTCGTGCTTTTATTAGTCCAAAGGTAAGTAGTAATAGTCCTTAGGAGTACTATTAGTAATAGTCCCGAAGGACTATTACTTTCGTTTTGCGATTTTGCGTTGATTCACTCTGAATGCCCGATTCACTTTTCAAATTGTTGCCACTAAATGTTATCGCTCTGCATTAAAGTTTAAAAAATGAAAAATCTGCATAAATGTATGCATGTTTCTCGCATTGTGATAAAACCTAGAGCCATCGAATTTTGAATGACGTAATCCTACTGCGAATATGGGCATCTGGAAGCCCTAATTTTGAATTTGAAATTTGCTTTATTATCGATTTTATGTTTTGTAACATTTCAACGAATTTCTGATTAACAAACTAAATGATTTCAAAGCGAGCAATGGCAACACTGTACGGAAAAAAAAAACATTTTTATCTCCAGCGCACGAGACTTACGGAAATTCTAAAGATATGTTCATTTTAAAATGATTTTGCGATATTGATTTTGAACTGAATTTTATGGTTTGAGTACGTAGTACATGATATTTAATAAAAAAAGGTAGCACACGAAACGTTAAAAAAACGCGCCTTTGGACGTAATTTAAAATCTGAAATCTTTCAGATTTTTTATGTTTTTTTTTACCTTCTGTTAGTTATAAAGTTGCACGGCTTCTTCAGAAATTCAATTTTCAAGTCAGTTTCTCCCCATCAATGAAATTCACGGTTCGACTCTAAAAGATTCCGTTTCTGACTTTAATTATTGGGGAATTTAGAGTATATCGTGTCAGTGTGGCTTGAGATATAATGGCAAAACAAAAAAAAGGTTAAAGTTTCGTATCAAGGAACATGAATCTTATGTCCGAAAGGGCGAAATTAACAAGTCTTCAATAGCATATCATAATTGGAAATTTAATCATAATTTTGACTTTGGATCTTCAAAAATTATCCAAAAAGCTTCTTCCGTTGGTGAATTGGATTTTTTTGCGGCTTTTTATATTTACAAAGATTTAGCATGTTTAATGAATGGTTTTAAGTCCAATCCAGTCCTTCCTAATGCTTTTAAAATTCTATTAACATAATTCTCGGTTATTATTTTTCCCGATAGATGGCGTTGCCTCCTCGCGTATGGTACTACCCGAGGGTATATAAAGCCGCTACTGAGGTTGCTTTCCCTTTCTAGAAATTTCGTTCTCCTGATGCGGAAGGACCTGTAGCTGCCCTCGAAATCGATTGAGTGTTTTAATAAAGGTACGCCAAATACAAGGTTGTTTCAGGGATTTTGATTAACAACTGGTTCAGGACTGAGTTTTCGGTGCATATTCTTGGCGAACGTCTTCGTGAAAGTAACTAAATCCTGATCTTGAACAGGGAGCTGAATGCAGCTACGTTCTGTGGTAGAATACTGTGATTAAGTGGTAGAAAAACTATACGTAAGAAGGATTTAAAATCTTCTTTTATGAAACCACAATTATATACAGCCACTTCCCAACTCGGGAGGGATAGAGGAAATAACGACCGCACTTGGGTCTTAAACTGAACAAGCAAATAATGTAAACTAAATCTAATTAGAAATTAAGTAGTCGTTGCTTACAGAGCTATAACGCGAGGTTGGCCTCTAAGCTAAATGGTGCGTAGCAAGATTTAACTAATACTAACTCACTTAGAATTTCTTCAATAAGTAATGGCGTAACAGCGCTACGGCTTAGAATTTAAATACTAGCTAGTCAGGCGAACGTCGAATAGAGTAACAGTGGTCTGAGACTAAAAGCTCTCACACTGAGAGGTTCCTACCTCTCGTTTAAATAAAACTTGGCTCCACTTCAAATTAGCATAAAGCTGAAACGCGCGCTTATTCTAACGGGAAGTTGAAATAAGAACAGATAGAAAAAGTCAAATTAAAATAAAACGCTGTTAGTTTAACTAAAACCTTACACTTTTCCTTCCCATGTGCAAATGTTTGTTTCTGCAGATGATGCACCTTTAGTTATCAGAAGAAAAACAAGAAATATTATGTAGGAAAATACTAACACCTCCTTCTAAATGTTCCAGGATGTATGGGCAAAATAAAGTTCAATACGTCAGAAGAAAAGTCAAGAGCCATAAGAACTCATAAACCGGACCAAATAATGACAAGAATTCCTATGTTTAGAATCCAAAAGAAAATATCAAAACTGTCCCCCAAATTGAAATTCCCGAGAATCGCCAATGATAATAATTTCGCAAGTACCCAACATATAGTCTCACTGAGGGGAAAAAAAACTACACATATAGCTGAAAACTCAAAGCGAGGGTGCGAGGCTTGGACTGGGGATTGACTACCCAAATCCAAAAAATCTCGTATCAATTAGTAATACCACACAATGTAAACAACCGACACATTACCTGAACTCTTCTAACGATTGAAAAGAAAAATGAACAGTTAACAAGCCATACATAAGTCTTTTCTTCACCAAATTACCGTACCTCTTCTAATCTTGCTTTGGATGTTTTCTCAAGGATCTCTCCATTATACATCAGACCAGACTAAAAAGCAAGCAGGGCTACAATACTACAACTAAAGCGAAAAATTAACATTCAAGACGCAAACTTTGCTTTGAAAACTTACGAATTTACCTTCTGTTTACAAATGAGAAATCTGTGCATCGATTAAACGAAAGAATAATCCCTAAGAATAGTAAATTGATTACTATTAGCATCTTACTACTGGATCTTCAGCTCAAACATCGATCGAAAGATGAACTTTACCTATGTGATTTTCTTGCCATCGAAAGAATATATTGCATAGAAAAGTTTCTTAATGGCAAAGAATGGTGTATTCCAAGTTGAACTATCGGCAATTAAATACGCTGTTCTTTATGCAACAATACACGAATTTTCGAAATAACAATCGAGTTCGACAGCCTTTCAGCACTTTAAGCATTTTATAGCATGAAGAACGTTTCTCCAATAGTTGAACCTTTTTTTAATAATCTAAATTAACCCTCAGATTTACGTTACAATTGCTTGGGTAAAAACTCCCGAAGGTGTCTCCGGTAAAGAATACTCAGAAGAAGCGGGCCAGAATATCAATGCCACGATCCTGTACATAAATTGGCCAAAATAATATCTTACGGTTCACTAATAAAGAGAACTAATAGTAGTAAATTCATTGGGATCATATCCTTCAAGGCAGAAGACTCCACGAAGTTTGTCCACAAGTTAAATACGACAGACAGAAAAGAAATTACAAAACATTAAGATTTAGTAATTTGGGATTCTGTTAAAATAATACAAATCTTACTGTTAGGTTTAGTTTTTAACTTTATATTACCTCTTCTACTACCTAGCTTATATAATCATCTCTTCCACTCTCTGGCTAAATGTTAATCGTTACAATTGGAAGAATTTCCTCAATTTAATTAAATAAATATATAAAGTGACAGAAAACTAAATTTTTTTAGAAGTAAGAATTTACACTCGTAGTAAAAATTAAATTAAATATCTGTCAGTAAATATTTACTGACAGATATTTACGCCTACAGCAAATCAGCTACATTTTACAAGGGCTTTATAAACCTGAGGTAAATCGCGTGGGGTCTAAAAAAGTGTCTAAAAATAGTGGAAATTTCCTAACTTGTGAAATTGAAATTCTGTACTACATTCAGTAGCTGAGTTTCTAGTAGTGAGTGGCTTTCAGAACCGCTTTTCCGTTGATTGTGTCTTTCAAAAAAAGAATTGTCGGTATTTTATTGCATTTGCGGTGTGACACAGCCCACGCGCCTGTCCACGTAAGTGTTTTTCTGACTGAATATTTATTTTAAAAATGTATTTCTAAAGTGTAACAGTAAATATTTCTACTGGCAAGCGATTTTAAAGTATTCGGAATTAAATATTAAAAGATTTCTAAGCGCGTTATGGCAAAAAGAATGACTCGCTATGAATTGGAAATGCAGCGGCTGCGACACTGATTAGAAATATTTGAAACTGAAGAAGATTACATTTTGGAAACTGAAGATGAAATTAGGAATACTTTCTACACTGTTTGGTTTCGAAAAAGGTAAAACATTCATTTCTTATGTTCCTAAAAAAAGGAAAATCTGTTTTTATGTTTTTAAGATTACATAACGATGATGCTCTAGATAACACTACTGGAGAAAAGAAAACGCCAGAAATTATATATTTTTCAGTAGATATGTCAGGACTGAGTGTTATGTGAATACTTTTGGCCAACATATTCGTTAAATAGTTAAAGTCCTGATCTTGAACAGGGAGCTGAATGCAGCTATGTTCTGTGGTAGAATACTGTGGTTAAGCGGTAGAATAACTGCACGTAAGAAGGATTTAAAATCCTCTTTTATTAAACCACTATTATTTACAGCCACTTCCTAACTCAGGAGGGATAACAGAAAAAAATAACCGCACTTGGGTCTAACTTGAACAATCAAATAATTTAAAATAAAGTTAAATAGAAATTAAGCAATCGTTGCTCACAGAGCTATGAATGCGAGGTTGGCCTCTATCAGTGGTGCCTAGCAAGATTTAGCTAATACTAACGAACTTAGATTATTTCAATAATTAATAGCGTAACAGCGCTAAGGCTTAGAACTTAAATACTAGCTAGTCAGGTAGACGTCGAACAGAGCCGCAGTGATCTGAGACTAAAAGCTCTCTCGCACTGAGAAATTCCTCGCTAACCTTTAAATACAAACTTGGCTCCACTTCAAATTAGCATAAAGCTGAAACGCTCGTTCATTCTAACGGCATGTTGAAATAAGAACTTACAGGAAAGAAAAAATTAACATAAAACTTTGTTAGCTTAAACTAAAATTTTACAGATATTGTGGATGAAATGGCAGCAATTGCCAGAATAACAAGGAAGTGGCCAATGGTAATTTTCCTTTCTTAACATGAATGTTGCTGCAATAAAGGCTCGAATTACATTACTTTTAACTGCTAATCCACCAACCAGATACAGAAGCAGATGTCTGTTTTTGAAGGACTTCGCATTAAAAATAATAAAAAAATATATTAAACAACAATCAGCGATTGATACTTTACCGAAAAACTTACGTACTGCATGCAAAAAAGAGCAGAAGTTTCGAGGAATAATTCAAACGAATATACGAAATTCGAAGCAACTAAGTATAAAAGTTGTGATGAATGTCCTGGAGCCAAGGACAGAAGACCGCGAAAGCTATATTTAAAATGCAAAATCCTTCTGTGCTAAGAACACGTGAATGAATTTTCTTCAAAGTGTAAAAAAATAAAATAAGTTGCATTGTGATTAGAGATGCAAAAAAAAACTTAGACGTATGATGTTTATTTTGTTATTATTTTCATTTATTTTAATTTTAACTCTCTATAAGCTTATTTTGGAAATCAATTTTTTGTAATCCAAGTCTTATTCGCGTATTATGAAAGAAGAACAGCTTTAAAACCAAGTTTTTACCGTATTTTAAAGATTGGGGTATGTGATATCCCACGCGCCCACTCTAGTAACTTTTCTTGTTAAGCCTTCAGCCAATTTAAAATGCAGAAGTTACGAGTAAAAGATTCTTTTCCTTGCACTATATTCTGAAGTATTAATTTACAGATTATCCCACAGAAGATTTTACCTTGCTCCGGCTAGATTTGATAACCCAAATCTCAATTACAAAACTTTTGGGGTATTTCACTTGCAACGTCGTTTCCTGAAGCCACAGTGGTTTCCCTCAAGGATTCGGCGACCGAGATGTCCAATTTTGAAGACACATTCAGCTACTGATTTTAGATGTGCTCATCCATTACAATTTTAGGGAAACTAAACTTTACAATTTTAGGGAAACTAAACATTATAATTTTAGGGAAACTAACATTCATCACAATTTTAGGGAAACTAAAATTATGATTATTGAAAATTGAGCAAAGTCTTCGCGGAACTATAACCACGGACCTCTGGAATACGCGCCCAGCGGGCTAACCACTACACCACGAAGGCATGCAAAGAAGGTGGGAGAAATATATCATATACTCCCCCTTTTAAATTGCGACTAGGGTTCAGGGCACCCAGTCGCCAAATCCCGGTGGTGGAGAATCATCATCTACCACCTTTTTAGTTCGAGAGCCAGTATACAGTCATTAGGTTATTTAGAAGCAGGAGTATTAAAAAATTAGCAACGCCTTCCTCGGAAATCGAACCACGGACCTCGGGAATATGCGCTGAGAGTGCTGATCACTACACCACGAAGACATTGGCAGAAGGTGGGAGAAATATTTTATAAGCTTGTAAGGTTTTAGTTAAACTAACAAAGTTTTATTTTAAGTTTACTTTTTCTATCCCTTCTCAATTCAACTTCCCGCTAGAATAAGCGCGCGTTTCAGCAGTATGCTAAGTTGAAGTGGAGCCAAGTTCTATTTAAATGAAAGGTAGAAACCTTTCAGTGTGAGAGAGCTATTAGTCTCAGACCACACTTACTCTATTCAACGTTCGCCTGACTAGCTAGCATTTAAATTCTAAGCCATTGCTTATCGAAGTAATTCCAGGTGCCTCAGTATTAGTTAAATCTTGCTATACACCATTTAGTTTAGAGGCCAACCTCGCGTTATTGCTCTGTGAGCAACAACTATTTAATTTCTATTTAGTTTTAGCTTAAATTAGTTTAATTGTTCATTTTTAGACCCAAGTGCGATCTCTATTTTCTGTATCCCTCCCGAGTTGGGAAGTGGTTGTAAATAATTGTGATTTAATAAAAGAGGATTTTAAATCCCTTTAAAGTGCAGTTCTTCTACCATTTTATCACAATGTTCTACCACAGAACATAGCTGCATTCAGCTCCCTGTTCAAGGTCAGGACTTTAAGCTGTCACGAAGATGTTTTTCAAGAATATGCACCGAACACTCAGTCCCGACAAGCTAAACTAAACCTCGCTTTGTTTTTCTTTTATATCTGTCTACGACTAAGGTACCGAATAAAATGGATGCATCCAACTATTGATATTGGATGTGCTTCGAACTCATCCAGTTACAATTTTAGGTTTGCTATCTGAACTTCGTTTTTGTTTTCCTTTTATATCTGCACGAGTATACACAGATGCATCCAGATACGGATTTTAGATGTGCCTTCAGGTCACTCAATTATGAATTTAAGTGTGCTACCGTCACCTTTTTTTTAATATCAGATTACTTTGTGTACTGGTGGAATGAGTCAATATATCAGTTAGATGAAAAAGGTCATTTATTTAGAAAGAGCAAAATTGAAAATGGAGGATAATTTAAAAATTTAATGTTAAACTAAACCCAGAATTCAACGTTACAAATTAAATTTATGTAAATACTGAAAAAAGGACACTATTCAATACAGTTAATTATAAGCTGTACAGCAAACATTATATTGTACAAGATTGGATATTAGAAATAAGATATAAACGAGAAAACTATGAAATATTTTTTAAAGAGTAGAAAATAGTCCATGCATATGAAAAGAAAAAAATAAAAGTATAACATAAAAGTTTCCTATTATTATGAGGAGATCGCCCTTCTTTAATTAACTTTTAACAACAGAAAATCTAAAACGAAAAAAAATTCCTTTAAAAGTCTTCAGTAATTAAAACATTTGAATCCCAAAAAGAAAATGAATTTATCTTCCGATAAGTAACTTTTTTTGGTAAGCTAAGGGAAAAAGGATTGAGTTTTATTTTTTGGGGGGCGTAGCTTGAGACTATAATAATGAAAATTTTTTGTTGTCTGCTATTTAAAACTAAACCCTTAATTCAACAGCAAGAAATATTTTAAACAGTATTGCTTTTCAACTCCAATTAATTAACTAAAGTTTTTGAATTTCTATTCATTAATTAATTAATGCTCAAACGTTGTGACCTCAGAAATGATTCCTTTACACGTTTATATATTTCGCTTGTATACCTATCCCTACATGAAACATCTACAAATTATTTGCACAGCGGAAAATCAAAAGTGAATATTTGTACATAACTGGAATTTGCACAGGACTAAGTGCGCATCATGGTATTTTAATATACTCTTAAGTACTGTTTTTTTTACAGAGCTTATGTAAAGCTCGAATTCAGGCATAAAAACATATCCTCTTATTCACTGCGTAACTAGAAATGAACCACTTCTTTTATGTGATAGCCTACACTAAATGTCTTGCCAGATATGTTCTTCTCCATGGCTTCCTTCATAAAATTGTGATTCGATACATAGATGTCTCCATTATTGCCTTTACATTATTCCTTAATATTGGCTTTCCATTATTTAAGGGTCGAAACAGACACTCATACAATTTTGACTATCAGTATTTGTAATTTTGAATCTGTCCTCTCTATTGTCATTTCGAATGCGCTAGAGCTGACTTCAAAGAGACATGATTAATTCACACAAAAAAGGACAAATTCCAATATTGCCCTCTTTATTAACGGGGAGTACTTGCGTCAAAGTCAAGTGCTAGTATATCCATATTCTGTTTCGTTTCCTTAGAAAACCGAATTCTTCACTAACCTGTACGCTTAAAATACCGAAACTGTCGTTCTTGGTCTATTACTATCTCTTCCGTTTCGTGCTATTCCCGTCCATTAACGCACAAAGTGGTGTGAAGATTTCAAATGACATCCTTTCTACTTCTTAACAAAGAATCTTCCATTAGCCTTTTTAGGCAAGCTGATATAAACTGATATAAGGCATTTTGGGAAACTGTACTTCCTGCTGCATACCTTAAGGGAAGAGAAGACAACGATATCGCAATCTTGGCGATTTCGGCCTTTTGCGGTCGTTTGAATAAAATATAGCTCATAATGTAATGCAAACAATAGATAGAGTTCCAAAGAAGTTTGATTTGCTGTATTAGAAGCTCTAAATCGTCCATATCAACTACCAAGAAAGCTGCTGAAATATTAGAAATTTATTACTTTTTATGAGTGTATATAGCTAATTTCTTGCTGTGGTATAGCAGAGAACAGTGTTTCATTATGGAGTTCAGCTTATACAATGGAAAAGTAATTTTTCTGTTATTTCATCAATAGTTATTAATTAATAGTAATCAATTAATAATTAGTGATGAAATAACAGAAAAAATATCTTTTGATTGGTGAGCTTTGATGCTACAATCCAAGAAATTATTATTAATTAATAGCAATTAATTATTAATAATTTCTTTGATTTTTAATTGATTAATTAATAATGATTTCTTGAATGCTAGAATTAGCATCACTGCTCACCAACGCTCAAGGAGATAAAAGCATCGAACATTGGTAGTTTAGTTCAATATCCAGATTTCGATAACAGATTGATTACATGGGTATTTTCTTGTTGTAACCCAAATATTACGAGAATAGCCTCCAGTTTCCTTTAGGAAATTTTACATGAAACTTTTTCCCCTATTGAAAGGTGATCCTTATGTGATTTAATATATTCAGTCGAACAAACAAGCAAGCATTATGCGGTGAAGTTGTTACATATGTTATAGTTATGTGGTAAAATGTGAAGCATTAAAATATTAACTCACACATTTGATATTCTTCACGTTTGTGATTTCTTATGATAACAAAAAATTTGAAGCCAAACGCGTTTCATCAGTTCTTTTGGAAGCAAATATTTAATAAAAAAATTATCAAACTACTAAGCAATTGCTATTGATGTTCTGTAACTCACAGGTAATGAAAGAAGCTTTTTGTTGTATACCTTATTTAATAGCTAACAGAATCATTACACATTGTCTAGGCATGTATCACGAAACAAGATGAAAATATTCGGAGATGTTGCACTCGAAATTTTAAGAAACAGATTGCGGGTAACAGCTGTAAAACTAACAAAATATTAAGACGTGCTGCCACATTAAAAAAAGAAAGTTCGTTCCGTAAGTTTAGAAGGTTAGGTTAGATTATTTTAAACGCGGAAAAACAGGCGAAGGCTATCTGTCAAAGAAACGGATGCCTTCGCGAAGGACTTTCTAAGAAAAAATGGCTCGTATTTAGGGTTGGCATGAAGGAAACCACGAAAACCAACCATGCAGGGAGCTCGTTCGTCTGGTACCGAAACCAGGTCAAGCTCTCAACAATATTTAGCGTCCTAACTACTCAATGACAGATGAAACTAAGTTTAGGCGCATTACATAAACTGGGCAACCATAATTGGACCTCTTAACCTCTTAACGCGCATTCTTCATTATGAACGTCGGCTTGATGGGAATGCAATAAAACTCAACTATATAATACGCAATTTTTATTGCATATTATGTCCTCAACCTGAAGGATAAAATATACAACAGAAAATTACTCAATTTGTTATCTTTTCTTTTTATTTTATCTCTCGGATGTTGTGAGTAGTAAGCTTTATTTTTTTAAATGGAAGAAATTCAATCTATTAACTATAAATATTTATTAATTTCAAAAACGAAATTCCTCCAAAATTAAAACAAAACGTTAAATCAAACATTGACGAATTCCTTAGAATCTTGACATTTGTAATTACTGGGATCAACGAATATTAATTACTGTATAATTTTGTTTAAAAAAACTCTTTTTGAAAATTCCGTTTTCTAACAAGAGAGCGTTTTAATTAAATTTAGAAATGGTGCTTAGAACTTATTTGACTGCACCAACGAACATGTGTGAGTTGAATTACGAGATTTTGGAAACTTGGAGACTTTCTGATTTGAGGTAATAACAAAAATAATTTAAAAATTTTGTCTAAATTCTTCCGTGATTATGATTTACCTTTAGTCCGCAGTAATTAAAATGTAAAAGAAAACACTTTCATTTTGAAAATAAAGAATATTCACGAACCCCAAACGTTTAAAGAATGCTTTGTTTGTTTAAACTTCATAACAAAATTTAGCTTAGATTAAATGCTATAGATTTAAGCGAATATTTGCAAGAAAGAAGAATAAAAACGAAAAATGTACACCAGATAAATTGCAACGGTAAAGTTATTCCTACCAATTCTGTTACTGGAACAAGAACTTAGACGTCATCATATATAAAGTAGAAATATTTTGTCACTAATTAAAAGTATTGAATACTTTGCTAGCTGGTAGCTTTCCTGTTCGGGAACTATAGAAAAATTTAAGTACTTTTCCAATAGAAAATTCTTGCGTTTTCTTACTGTTGTTGTTCAGATTGCTTTAATAAAACTGTGAATCTTGTTTTCAGGGACTCTTAACCAGAGACTTTCACAGACTTTAAAAAGGGGAGTATTCTTGTTTCCTTGAATATTGATCCAAATTTTGGATCAATAATTAAGGAAACAAGCAACCTTTTCCATACGCATGATATAATAAGCAGTGTAGTAAGTCTTATTTTGTAGAGCCATTAAGTTATAAAACAGGCAAATCGACAACCTTGTATTCGGCGTAGATTTTGTAAAATCCTAATCGGGTTTTTGGGCAAAACGGGTCCCCTTCCTCAGGAGCAAAATATTCTTTTGCAGAATTTTGTATATATTCTGCATATATTGCAGATTTATGCAAAAAGAATTTTTTGCTCCTGATGAAGGAAGATCCGTTTTGCCCTGGAAACAGACTGGGATTTTACAAAATCTACCATGATCACAAGGTTGTCGATTTCCCTGTTTTATTTTCCTCGTCGGCGTGTTTCTCTTGCGTCGTCATTAAGTTATTTTGAAAGATGTACAATTATTCGCCGGGATTCTAACCCTGAATCTCTCGAATATACGTCGGGTATGCTTCCAATTACACCACGTAGGTATGCGGAAAAGAGGAAGAACGTACCGTATATAGTGTCCTTTTAAAGGATCACTGGAGATAAAGGAATCCAATCACTAAATCATGGTGGTGACAAATAACCGTCCACTACCTTTTAGTTCGAGCGCCACTGAAGAGACATTGGGTTATTTTAAGCGGTGTCCGCCGAAAACATCGCGGACAAAACAACGCAAGGCGAAAACGTCGTGGTACAAAACATCGAGGGAGAAAAGAAAGCAAAGAGAAAACATAGAAGTTCTAAAACATCGTGGTACAAAATATCGTCGTCGAAAATAAAGTGGTTCAAAAACTTCGCATTTAAAAACATCGTCACCGAAAATACCGTGGTAAAAAATAAAGTACCTACAAATTATCGCATGACGACAAAACGCAGATATGCATTTTTCAGGTTTTAAAAGCCGTAAATGCATTTTCGCATAATGATTTGGGAGGGCAAGAAAGAAAGAGGGATATTTTTAGTTTTATGTTTTATATTTTTGAAAGAACTAATAAATTTTTGCTGAAAAAGTAATAAGGAAACTTAAGCATTTAAAAATTGAAAATGACTAGAAAATTAATGCAACTTATATCCCTTAAGAGAATTTTAAATTTACATAGTTAATTAACAAAGGTCATTAATGAATTAATCTCTTTTTATAAAGTCTTACTCATAATGTTTCATGAAAAATACAGCCTAAAATTGTTTGTAAAAAAGAAGATAAATAACTGCATGAAGTCACATACCGAGAAATTTCTAGTAAATTCTCTTTCTAGAAATTACTGGAAGGCATATGAGGGGCGAATACAGTTACAGTTATATACAGAAATCACTTACAGTTATTCATTTGCAATACCAATTAACTTATACAAGGACCGGCCCAAAATGCCGACTAATGGTCTAAAAGTTTGGCCACTTTTGGCGATTTTTTGTCGAATTTGGCTACTAGAAATAGTCACCAAATCCATTGCCAGCTTGGGTATATCTCGCCAATTCAGCTAGACAGCCATTTACTCAGACTTATATTCTTACTTTTCCAGCCAATTTTCGTTCTTTAGACTTTCATGTTATATTTCACACACACACAAAAAAATTACTACTATTTCACATATAATTTCAGTAAAATTATTGACATATGTGTCAACATTATAACAATATGAGCAAATAAAGAGACATATGACTATTAGCAGAGTTAAAATGAATTTCTCTACTCAGAAGAAATTTTAAAAAAATACTGTGCCATTTACAAAAGAATAAAACTGTCCAGATTTCAAAAACGGAAGAATTTCCATTGGGAAATGTTTCGAAATATTAAGTTACGTTACAAAATTTTAAATACTCACTAATCAACTTCAACAGCAAGCCGTCTAAAAAAATTTTAGAAGCTTAATAATCAACTTTGATGCTAAGGAATGTATAAAATTTTAGGAAACGGCTAACAGACTTCAATAAAATAAACGTTAACCCAAACTTCCAATTGTTGCACATTTAGACTTGCATTTGTTGCATAAGTAAGTGTTGCATTATTTATTAAATAGCAGTGTAGTTGGTATTTGTTTAGCTTTCTTATATATTTTCCTAAATTACTTTATAAAAGAATAAGGAATTTGGAGCTTATTCTGTTCGTAAGAACAGATTGATGTTACATTAAATATAAACCTGTAGAATATACTGATGTAAAGAAACACTAAGATAACGCTTATTCAATATAATTTACTCTAATTGACGAGCATTTTTAAAAATCTGATAAATATTTTACCGCATTTATTTTTAATTATATGATAATATCTCTGTTATTCAGGAAATGGAGACCTGTGTTGTCTTAGATAAATTGAGAAAATGTTATCATTTCGGATGGTTAAAGTAACTGCTACAAAAACTACTGAAGTTTTCAAAAAAACCTTGCTGAATTTTTTTAATCATGCGATAAATGTTAATGAAATGGAAATCAAAGAAAACAGAAATTCAAAGAAATTATTTTGGAAATAAAATAATACAAAGTGACGAAGCAGACGTGATAGAACTTGAATGTTTCTTCTCCCATTTAAACGAAAAAAAATATTATAGAACATCAAACTGTTTTTGTATTTTGTCAAATGAAAAAATGTTCAAAATGCTTTTAGATTTTCAAAGAAATGTCAAGTTTTTGTTTTGTGCTGTAAAATATGGCAAAGGGTTCAAAGAGAAAAGAACCATAAATTCCATAATGAGAAAGAATTACAAATGAAGCAAAAAAAAAAAAATGAAATTTCAAATAAAATGCATAAAATTGCAAATTATAGGGTACTTAGTAAACTTAGAAGCGTGTAAATAGCTAAAGTATAAATTTTAATTTATTCCTTTAATCATTAACATTGTCAGTGCAAATTGCTTATCGTATGAAAATCAATTTATCATTTAGTGAAAGAAAAACCTTTTTATCAAAACACAAATATTTCATTTTTTTACCCGGACAAAGAAGCTTCATTAAAAATATACATATGTTATCTTTATAAAAAGACAGAGAAAAGAAATAAAGAGGATGAATATAATTGCATTATAAAACTCCGGGTTATGAACATTAACATAAAAACTGATATGTGAACTCAGACAAATTGTGCAACTGAGTTTAAAAAGAGCATATTTATAAAAGGAAATTCACTAAGGAGTTTTCTGTTTGCTAAATATTAATTATTACACATTAGTTTTACAGAGGCTGTTCGCACATTTTTTAGACGATTTTGGTAAGCGGTAATAAAAAATCGTTTGCTGCAAAAGAAGTAATTGCAATTGTACTATGTTTTTAATAGTCAAAATTATCGTCTGTGGCTTTAAAGTTTTGCTTTTATTCAAAATGGCGAATTTAACAAAGCAATGGTTCGAAAGCTACGTTTACGCTCTTTCCGAAGAGAAATATGCATACTTTATTATCCAAAAACCATGTGAGAGTCATGGTTTTGTGATATCTAAAGCGTCGATAGGTAATATCATCAACAACAAAGGAAAAAAACGTCAAATTGGAGCGGGACAAAAATTCCAAATAAGTATCCAAGAAAAAAAACGGACATCTTCGACTATTGCAAAGGTACGTTGTTTAATGTTAAAAGAAAATCCCCCTAGTCAAAGGACAGTTGCAAAATCATTAAAATGCTGGATGTCCACTGTAAACAAAAAGATAAACGCTGATTTAAATCTTAAGACAGCGAAAAAAACGCAATGTGCATCGTCTTCTTCCAAAGCATATCGCTCCACGCAGGGCACGCTGCGGAATTCTATACGAGAAACACTTATCCAAAGAAAAATAGAAAACAATTGTCACAATAGATGAAGCATGGGCGTATTTAAATGATTGTAACAAAAAAAGAGCCATTTATTATCATAAAAGGGGAGAAAAATTTAAGAACATGGTTCAAAGAATCGAAAGAAAGTTTTTCTAAGGGATTCATGATTGTTGCTGGTTTTTCTTATAATGGCAAGTTAAAAATAAAGAGAATGCAAAACAATGTCAAGAGTAACACCAAATACTATCAGGAACATATTTTATCGCCAATTTTTCTGAATGAAATACCATGGCTTTACCAACAGTGCCATGAATCTGTGAGACTCCATCAGAACAAAGCCAGCAGTCACACATCAAAATCCACTGTAAATTTTCTAACAGAAACCGAACAAAAAACTGGTATCAAGGCCATACCCTTTACTGATATCCCTACTAAATCTCCCGATGTGTCACCTAGGGATTTTTATGCTTTCGGACTTTTAAAAACTGCATTATCCAAACGTCGTCCCAAAACCCTAACAGGACTCTGGAAAGCTGTTCGGGAGGAATGGGATAGAATACCTCTTCTGACACTTCAAAAGGCATTCGTATCCTGGAAATTGCGGTGTCGAAAGATAGTTCAGAATAAGGGATGTCAAATAGAATATTTAAAACACAAGTGTTTTACGTAATTTAGTTTTGAGAATACAATATACATCGTCTAAAAAATGTGCGAACAGCCTCTGTAAATGCAAAACGTTTGCCGTTTGTTTTTCTTAATATGGCGTTTTTCCCATGATCTTTATCAAATATTCTCCTAATGTGACTATGCTTTTGTTTTAGTATATTTTTATCTTCGAAAACCATAAAGCTCGTGAGGGATATGCGTGTGTGAAGAAGGGATGGCTTTGGAGAGGACGTTTTAAAGGAAACTAGGTAGTACTAAAGTTTACGTAGCAAAATCCACGAAATCTTACTCGCAGACAGCTTAACCCAATACATATAACTACTATAGTTCAGCGACCACTTTACTCGGACATTTATACGCATTTTCACCCCCTCTCATTAGCCGAACAAGAAGATATGATCAAGATTATCCGAAGTCGCTCTGCACGTTTTGCATACATTACACCAACTCTAGTGGCAGATATTCATTCTACGTCACTGCTTTCGTATCAATCACGTTTGCGTTGTAAAACTTTATTTTATAATGCTTATAACCCATGGACGTGGATAAGTATTGTTGATAGGTTGCGTTTCAGACAATAATATATATATCGCTTATAAATTGTCTTCCCTTTTGCAGTGGAAAAATTCAAAATGAGTAATAGACACACACACATATATATACAGGGTATTTCAACAAATCGGTTACAAACCTTCAAAAGAGATAGGGTGCACCTAGACGGAGGAAAATCGCATAGCTATGCATGGCCGGAAACGCTGTCCTGACGCGGTTGTGACAGCACAAAACAAAAAAAGGAAGGACACGAACAGGGTGAGAACACATATTTATTATGATTAGTACAGCTGAAACCAAGAGATAAGAACAAAAACAGACAACGATCATCATCAAAGAACATATTCGAAATTACGACCTCGGACAATGATGCAGGTCCCTCACCTACAGCGAATAGAAGATCTGATTTTGTGGAAAATACCGAGCGTGATATTTTGGAAACTACTGGACTTCCCCAGCAGCTGCCACGACGCGTGCATTAAATTCCTCAGCGCTGTGAACCAGGGTTTCGTACACCAATATCTTTGACGTACTCCCAGAAGTAGTCAATGCAGTTGAGGTCTGGGGATCTTGCTGATGAATTCACCGGACCACCCCTACCGATCCAATGCTGAGGATACGTTGCATTCAGGTGGAGACATACATCAAAGCTGTAATGCGAGAGATTCCAACAATTTACCTCCTTTTAGTATAATAAACATGTTTTCTCACACTTTTCGTGTCCTTTCTTTCTTGTCTTTTGTGTCGTCATTACCGCCCCAGTAAAGCATTTCCGACTATGCATTGCTATGCGATTTTATGTCGTCTAGCTATACTCTATCACTCCTGAAAGTTTGAAACATTCTACATTGGTGAAGTAAATTAAGAAAATTTTCATATTTGATCTACGATCTGCAGAACTACTGGACAGATTTTAATAAAATTTGGTGCGAACATAGGTTGATATAATACAAAAAATAAACATTCAACAATTATAATAGACACACATGTGCTTGTGTAACACTCAGGAGAGTCTGAAGGTCTGAAACAGCGGTTGCAGAAGACACAAAAGATATCGGTTAATAAGGGATATGGTCCCCTCTTACAGCTATACAGGCCTCACAGCATCTTGCCATATTGTAAATAAGACAGTTTATTAGTGCCTGTGGCAATTGGTTCCACTCATTCAGCAATGCTGTTTTCAGTTCCTGGATGGTTCTCGGAGGGGGTTGCGAGTTGCAGTTGCCCTCTCCAGAGCGTCATGCTCTATACAGTTGAGGTCTGGAGAACTGGCTGAGCAATCCATCCGGCGAATATCCTCACTCTCGAGAAATTCGTCGACCAGAAGAGCTCTGTGTGGCCTCGCTTTATCGTCCTGTAACATGAACTCGGGGCTCACTGCACCCCGAAAAAGGCGAACATAGGGCTTCAAGACCTCATCCCTATACCTCAGACCAGTCACAGAGCCTCTCTCAAAGACGTGGAGAGGTGTGCAGCCATCCAACATGATGCCTGCCCAGACCGTTACACCGCCATAATTGCTGATGGACAATGGAGGCTAGGTAGCGGGTCCCTGGTCTCTCCATATGAAAGTACGGCGAGAATCGGGGTTTAGGCTAAAACGCGACGTGTCGGTAAACAGAACCGTTGCCCATTGCTCCGTACTCCAATTACTATGCTGCCTGCATCATGCTAACCGGACTCTCCTGTCCGTACACGTGAGCGGGACGCAAACAGCCGGTCTTCTGGCAAACAACCCTCTCTCATCCAGTCTTTTGGAAACAGTCAGCCTTGTTACAAGGGTTCCTGTGGCTGCAGTTTCCGAAAGAGCTGAGAAGCTGTAGCTCTTCTGTTGCGCTTCGCTAAAATGGACAAATAACGATCTTCTCTGGCCGTCGTGGCTCTTGCACGACCTTGCCCAGGCTTACTCGCGATG
>KK113297.1:281523-334927 GCA_000611955.2 Stegodyphus mimosarum | reverse complement strand
GTTGTTTGGTTGCTATGGAGTGGCAACGGAGAGAAAGAGGTTCTCAGCGAAGAAGCAAGTTTTGTTCGGGACTGATACTCTCTTGGTCGGATTTTTTCTGTTTGGTTCCACTGTGCTGGAAAATGATTTTCAATGATTTTTTTTTACTCGACCTTGTATATTTCCAACTTTATAATTGTTTTCAAATGGAATATTTCAATAAATGTACTCGAAATGAAAAGGGTATTACTCCTATCCAGCCATTGAGGCCTGTCCAATCTTGAGGCATGTCTTATCAGAGGAAACTAGTCCTGTGAAGATTTGCAAATGCAACGCCGATTTTTGTTGTTTGACTTCGAAATTGATATTTATTCGGCGTGTTATTTGACCTTAATTATAGAGCTGCTTGCTTTGTGATGACACGGTTCTACTGAATGATACCACTATAGGTAAAGCGAAGGTATTTCATATTTGAAAATTGGACATACAATATGTTTCTGATAATATGTGGAGTGTATCTTGATAGATTTATACACTCTATTTATTTTTAACTAGCGTCGTATGAAAAACCAGCAATAATCATAAATCCCTTAGGAAAACTTTCTTTAGATTCCTTGAAGTATGTTTTAAGATTTTTTTCTCTTCTTTGATAGTAATAAATGGATCTGTTTTTATTGCAGTCATTTCAGTACACCCCGGATTCTTCTCTTGCGACAATGTCTGAATAAATATTTCTCATAAAGAATTCTGCAGTGCGTTCTGCTATATGTCTTGGAGAAAGACGATGCAGATTATGCTTTGTCACCTTTATAAGATTCAAACCAGTATTATTCACTTTGTTTACAGTTGACATTGAGCATTTTATTGATTTTGCAACTAACATTTGACTTGCTGGACTTTCTTTCAACGCTAAAGATCTTACCTTTGCAACGTTCAAACATATTGTTTTCAACATGGATATATATTTGGAACAATGTTTCTACTTGAAGCCAAACTTTGACGTTTTTGTCATTTCTTGTCGACATCATCACTTATACTGTAGCTTTAGATATCGAAAAGCATGGCTTTTGCAGCATTTTTTAATAACTACGTAAGAATAATTTTTTGCGGAATGATCACAAACATGACATCTACTTCCATCCATTGCCTTTTGAGCAGCGCCATTTTGCATGAAGACAAAACTGTCAAGTATCAGATGATGACTTCCAATTTCAAAAATATAGCTGTAGTTAAAAACAATTTTCCAGGCAGGTGATTTTTCTTAATAACAAAACAAATTCGTCTCAAAAGCGAGCGAACAGCCTCACACATAATTATTAAATTTTGAAACCTATTTAACTGAATATTATGCCTTTTTTCCTACAGTTAGTTTTAATTTTATCTTTCCACATCATACATTCCTGTAAAGAAATCACCTGCTTGTTTGTCCTTCTCCTGCTTTTCATAGTCTCAGTACTTCTAGTTATTACCAGAAGAAATGAATTTTTTAAGTATACGTTAAATATATCCAAAATAATTGAATCCCTATTCTTTGCAGTGTTCCTCCATTTTATCTATTAACTAAGTGTGGAGGAACCTAGTCAGCTGCTAAGCGAAAAATCGCTTAAGTCCAGAAACAGAAACGTAATGCTCAAGAAGGGTAAATTACTCTTTATTGCTCGAAATAAAGATTCACAGATGGCCCCTTTCTCAAGGCGTACAACAGAGCCTCCACTTGGCCTTAAACGCAAAAATATAAGAGATAAGAACTTAACTAATAACTAACTAAAGGGATTTAGCCAAAGCTAACGTAAGTCCAACTATTTGGCTCCCAAATATCGAACTATCTAGCGAAGCTGTCATGGGTACGTAGTACGGTCGAGCGCAATAATGGATTAGAGAGACGTGGCCAAAAGGCAAATGCGCGTTAGTCAGAAACTCTGATTCGCTCTACCGAAGTCAGTGACACTTCGACTTACTGGCACTGGCTGTGCCAAAAATTTTCGTTTTCCTCTAAAAATTGTGTCTTGTAGTTTTGATGGAAGTATTGAATGCTATCATGAATTTCGATGTAACCGCGGTATCTCAAATAATTTTGCAGCTGAAGTTGCAGATGTTCCAACGATCCTAACACCAAAACTCTGACCTCTTTGCAGCTCAAATAAAACACACATTTACCTTTACTGCGAATTAAGTGAATTACAAGCAGAAATTAAAATTTTTACTTTCCCACAAACATGAATATTTATGTAAAACAATCATACAAAAAACAGCTTACTTTTAAGAGTTATCGTGCCATCGATGGAAACAAAATTTCACTTTTATAAGCTGTAAGGTTTAGCTTAAGTTTATAACAGTTATTTTTAAGCTCCTTTCCTATCTATCCTAATTTCAGCTTACGAATTACTTACCAGAATGCTTTTTAGAATCGCGTTAAATGCAAATGTGTAGTAGTTAGTATTTAAGCCTTTGACTACTAACGAGA
This sequence comes from Stegodyphus mimosarum, assembly GCA_000611955.2. Lineage (NCBI taxonomy): Eukaryota > Metazoa > Arthropoda > Arachnida > Araneae > Eresidae > Stegodyphus > Stegodyphus mimosarum. Next base: position 332,484 of record KK113297.1, on the reverse strand, counting down.
CATATATGTCCCGCTAAAAGTAAAAATTATTGCTGGTTTAAAAGGTACTTATAATCTCCTGAATGTTGGGGATCATTTCCAATAATTGGAAAATTAAGACGCCGCTGAGCTGTTTGTAGAAATATTAACATAGAGAAAAGAAGAAATATGATTTGCACAATGTATAATGTTGGGTTATGCAAAGAATATCATACGATGTAAAATATATCTCATATGATAAAGTTTTCCAAAATAATAGATGTGCTTATAGCAAGTCGATCACTACGTGTGGGACGTATGTGTATCACCATTAACAACGTCTGGAACATATGTGTCCCAGCCTTTGGCTTGAAAACCGTTTGTCAATAAAAAAAAGCTAAATTTACCTTATTTATTACATATTTTTCGCTTGGATAGAAAATGGGGTAAAAAAAATTAAATTAATACTTAAAGGTCAAAAAGGAAGTCTGCTGCCAAAACGTAGACTGCTGTTTAATACGCATCTATTATATGAGTTTTAAAACCTTTGAAAACATAGAGTATTATATTTTAAAACACGAAAATAACCGAAGCAGAAGTAATAAATTACCTTAAATTACCTAAACTAAAATTAAATGTAGTAAGATTAGCCTAACGGCTCACAGGATAAAGTTTCGCTCAGGAAGGCTCTGGTTTCTAGAAAACCGGAGAGACAAGACTAATGGCTGGGCCACAGAATCAAATCGCCATTTAGTCACGGTAACAACGTGGCCTCAACTAGGCAGAACACGCTCTGAAATCAACTTACGAAATCTTCATGCTTACGTAAATAGCACTTCTTTCACAGCATACATAATCTATGTACAAATAAGCTTTGGCAGTGTGGTTACACAAAGTACAGATATATTAGTTTTCGAAATGGAATAGAGCTGTAATTTTAATAGGTAACACTTTTATCTTATTTGTCCAATAAGTATGGCTTTGGTGTCACTTGTTCTCCACTGAATGAGGCTATTCACCGTCGCCGATTCGCTGTTGAGTTATTTGTCACCGGACCAATTCACCGCCAAGACAATTTTTTTCTTTAAACGCTGATATTATGTAACTTGCCATATCATACTGTTGCGTTTCTTACGGGTTCGTGGATTTGGAGTGACTGGCGACAACACTTAATGAAAAATCAAAACACAATTTATTTAGCCAGTATTACTGAGGACAGTTCGAAAAACACGTTTACAGTCGTCGAACGATGAAGAAAGCTTCACGGCAAAGCACTAAAGTACTTCTCCCGACTCGGTTCTGTCGTTCTCGGAACTCAACGCACTCTCGAGACTCCACGCTACAACTCGCGATGCACTCGATAGCCGAACGATGCACACTCTCAATGCACCAAATCGCGATACACTCGACGACCAACTCGAAACTAGATTGCTACACCGCGTACAAGCAGGCTTTATATAGCTTTTGGCCTACCTTCGGAAGCACTCTGGGCCAAATCAGTAGGAATTCGTTCTAGAATGTTCTCCATCCGTCTAAAGGCATACCACTAATTTTGCTGCCTAATGTAGCCAAAGGGCGATTTCGCGCCAAAATGGCAACCCTGCTTTGCTTTGCCATTTTTGGCAATCCTAAACTCGCTTTTTGGAGAAGCTATATTACTGCAGCTGGATATTTAGTAAAAATATTTAGTTTATTTAATTTAATAATTTTGTTTACCTACTGCATACATCTGACTGAAAGGAAAAGACTTTTACAATTAAACACATCTTCTAGATTACTAAAAATTACCTGGAACTAATGATTTTTGTAATATAACTTCTGTTATATCAAAGATTTAGCTGGAGACGGGAAAAGTGTGTAATGTCCTTACCAGGATTCGAACTCCAGACCTTCCGAATACGCTTCGAGGATGCTTCCAGTTACACCCCGAAGGCATGCAGAAAAGAGGGATCAAATACCTTACCTACCCCCTTTTAATGACCAAGTGAGGATTAGGGAGCCCAAATCCTGGTGGTTAAGAACGACCCACAACATTTAGTTCGGGTGCCATTAGGATATTTGATGGTGGAGACGTGAAAAATGTGCAATACCTTCACCAGGATTTGACTTCCAAAATACGCGTAGATTATGCTTCCAGTTTCACCACGAAGAAAAGCGAAAAGGAGGAGGCAAATACCTTAAAACGTTTTTTAATTTTCAAGAGATTAATTTAATTCTGAAGATATTTAGTGTGTCTAAATTTTTTATCTCAACAATTTCTGTGTAAGGAAAGCTGTAAACCATAGCAATTTTAGCGACACCTAGTGAGACTTTATTATTTATCATATTACTGACATGGTAATAAGCCCAATTTAAGCATAATTTTCGTTTTCTATTAAATTATTTTTACCAAATAATAGGCTAAGTGCTTTTCCTGTAGTGGTCTTATCTGGTATTTTTCAGAGTGGCTAAATTTAGAACAGTTATTTAGCAGTTTAGCTTTCAGCTATTGATTTCGCATATTTTCCCCTTTCTCTACGATGCGTGGATCCCCCATATTGTCACTGAAAGATTTATATGTGATTAAAAATCTTTTATTGCAACATTTCATAAAGAAATTCTTAAGGGGAAAGCAAAATATGCAGAAAATACTATTCCAAATCTTAGTGTCGTCTGCTTACTGCCTGAGATCGTTGTTTCATCACATGGGAGCACTAGAAAAGAAGATGCCATTTCGGGTAACAGAGAACCTGTCAACAACAGTGAAATATGGAGATATATTAAAGGGATTAGTTAATGTATTCAAGGAGAAAGTTTAGAAAATTCTAAACGTAAATAAAATATTTACATATTTTCATATGTAATTTTTTACATGTGTATTATTTTTTATACATAAAATATTTGAATATTTTATGGATATAATAAAGGTTGTTTTAAAATTCGCAATGGAAACTTTCTTTTTGACTGCAAGGTTTAAAATTTTAAATAGTGAGTTTTTAAAAGTTTTAGTATTTGTCTATTCATGAATTCATTTCAGCTCTAGGTGAAGTTTAAGGTTTTCCTTTCCTCTATAAACCGCTTAAAGTTTATAAGCGAGTTACACTCCTGAAATCTGTTAAAATATAAAAATCTAGAGTAAAAATGTGATGCTTTCACGAACATTATAAGTCTGGGCTCTTAACACTTGTAAGGTTGTAGAGTTTTCTTGCTTTTTCTCTAAGTGATAACTGACGTGTAGTGTAGTAGGAACTACACAGGAGAAGAGTGAAAAGCACACTTTATTAACTCTTTTAACATTCACAATGCGTCGACTTGACTCTAACACACTACACCTCACTTGGGCGGTAATTCAAATAACCAGCAACTAAAACATAAATTCGAAGAATTACGTTTCACGGCTCAGAATATCTTGTTTCCTAACAGCGCGTTGAAAATCTAGTCCCAGCAAGTAGCTGTTACGCCACGTTTAACTAGCACTAAATGATAAGCCAAAGCTCACGCTACAGCAAACACAGAGTTTGTCCACACTCCCTAACTTTCATTTCTAGAACTGTTTAAATACACTCACTTCCAAAAGTTTAACACGGAGAGGAAAATGCTAATTTCCGGAAGCCAGTCAGAATTGAAGAGGACGCAAGTCGCTGCAGAGGTAGGTGGAAGTATGCAAATATGTTAGGTAACATCCAATCGCGTTTTCATGTCAACAAATATGCAAAAAAAGCAGTCTTATAAGAAGCCAGCTTTATGAAGGGTTACAGAAGTTGATTGTAAGTGCTGATAGAAGGTGTTTAAAACTTTCGTACGATTTGTTTTCAAGACATGCGAGTTTCTATCACTTCCAGAAAACGAATGGAAGATTCTGAGCACTGGCGTGCTGTGGGGCGCATTGAAGCAGGACAGTCGATCACAGATGTTGCTCCTTTCTTCGGCTTCGTCATTCTGTAATTTCATGTTTATGGAAACAATTCCAAACCACACAGACAGTTTTCTTCCGGAGGCCCGCAGCCGGTCGCCCAAGGGTTACAACCCCCGCGGAAGATCGATATATTGCTATTGTAGCCAAGAGGAATCGCAGAGCGACCTCCACACGTAAGACATTTATGGTTAGAGCGTCCATTGTTAAGGCGATATCTGCAGCTACTGTACGCCGAAGATTACGTATGAATAGACTGTATAAGCCCGGGCACCTCGAGTTTGTGTTCCTCTATCCGTCCAATCAAGAGAAGCACGATTACAGTGGTATCGGGAACACGTCAATTGGAATGTGTCTGACTGGGCCAATGGTATGTTTACTGATGAGTCAAGATTTGCTCTGGAGCCAGATATGGCATGAACAACGAACACGCAATCAGTCCCAAAACATCTCCGAACATCGCGCATTCCGAGGCGGAAGCATTATCGTGTGGGTAGGGATTTCATTAGGATACCGCACCGAGCTGCACATCTTTAAACGGGGTTCTTTGAAGGCTGTCCGGTATCGAGATGAAGTCCTAGAACACATTGTCAAATTGTACGTTGCAGCAGTTGGCCCTACTTTTGTTTAAATGGACGATAACGCACGTCTCCATAGAGCTGACATCGTCGATGAATACCTATAGAGTGAAGGGATTGCGCGTATGGCGTGGCCAGCATATTCGCCCGACCTTAATTCCATTGAAAATCTTTGGGATGCTCTCGGCCGTGCTCTATCTTCACGTTTTCCACCTCCAGCCACTCTTATTGAGCTGGGAACGGCTCTACAAGAAGAATGGCGATTGCTTAATTCTGCGGTGGTTGACCATCTAATTGAAAGCATGGTCACAAGGTGTAAGCTTTATATACAGATGAGGGGGATCACATACCTTATTAATGTCCTTTTATTTCATTTTATGCTGTTTATTTTCACTTTATACATAATTCTGGTTAAGTCTCCAGTTATGTCATTATCTGATATCTTACAAAAATTTAATATTGTTTTAATTTCTGTATATAATTATGGATTTTGTTTTATGCATAAACATATATGCTACTTTCCTGCCGAATTTTGCGTCAATCAAAGCAGTATTTGTAGGTTTTTTTTTTGCATTTTACATCTTCGTGCTTAACTTTTGGAAGTGAGTGTATTTTCTCCTCAAAGTAGAATTTGCATTACTTCACGCGTGCTATCAAATTTAAATATTCTGGCATTAACAATTAGTGGAAATGAAGGCTTTTAAGAAAATACTTTAAATTAAATTAAATTGGTTATTTAAAATGTAAATCCCTGCAAGGTATTTCTCCCGTCGTCTTCGCATGGTATCATGGTGTAGTGGTCAGCATACTCGGCGCGTATTCGAGAGGTTCTTAGTTCGAGTCAGGGCGAAGGCATTGCTCATTTTTCATCTCTTCTGTTTTCAAAGAAAAGCGTAATGACTCTACACACTATTTAATTCTGGTTCTAAAGATATCTGTGCTGATTACAAAGGTATCGATTCATATAAAGTTCGTGTTAATATCAGTATCGGAATTGATTTGTACAGCGTTTATACAAAGGTAGTGTTAAAACTTTAAAAGGAAATGTTAAAATAAAGTATATCGCTAAAAGCAAAGTAAGTTTTGTACTGAAATCATGCACACAAAATAAATAAATAAACAGAAAGGAAACTGAAAGCTGTCAGATTTTATATCACGACCAAAGGGACGGTTTTTTCAAGGGGGATTCAAAACGGGATTTGAAAAGTGATACAGTCATTCCATGCAAAATACCTTAGACATTGGAACGTATTTGCGTTCCTAAGCTACCGACATAATACCAGTAAGGAACTTAAAGAAACCTCACTTATAAAATATCCGTGCCTGAAGATGCACGCAATGTTAATGGAACGCTTTGATATCGCTGAAGTAGTTAATGAAAAATTCGTTAATGATCTGCAAAATATGAAATATATAATAAAACAAATTCCAAATTCGGTCTTCCAGATTGGAAAGGAGGACAACGTTATTCAAAGTTTGATATCTCAAGGTATCGCTGCTTTTTCACAATGCGAGAAACATACATATACAGAGGCTGTTCGCACATTTTTTAGACGATTTTGGTAAGCGGTAATAAAAAATCGTTTGCTGCAAAAGGAGTAATTGCAATTGTACTATGTTTTTAAAAGTCAATGTTATCGTATGTGACTTGAAAGTTTTGTTTTTATTCAAAATGGCGAATTTAACAAAGCAGTGGTTCGAAGGTTACATTGACGCTCTTTCCGAAGAGAAATATGCATACTCCGTTATCCACGAACGATGTGAGAGTCATGGTTTTGTGACATCTAAAGCGTCGATAGGTAATATCATCAACAAGAAAGGAAAAAAAACGTCAAATTGGAGCCTCACGTGGAAGACAAAAATTCCAAACAAGTATCCAAGGTAAAAATGGACATCTTCGACTATTGCAAAGGTACGTTGTTTAATGTTAAACGAAAGTCCCCTTATTCAAAGGACAGTTGCAAAATCATTCAAATGCTCGGTGTCCACTGTAAACAAAATTATAAACGTCGATTTAAATCTTAAGAAAGCGAAAAAACGCAATGTGCATCGTCTTCTTCCAAAGCATATCGCTCGACGCAGGATACGCTGCAGAATTCTATATGAGAAACACTTATCCAAAGAAAAATGGAAAACAATTCTCACAATAGATGAAGCATGGGTGTATTTAAATGATTGTAACAAAAAAAGAGCCATTTATTATCATAAAAGAGGAGAAAAAATTTAAGTACATGGTTCAAAGAATCGAAAGAAAGTTTTTATAAGGGATTCACAATTGTTGCTGGTTTTCCTTATAATGGCAAGTTAAAAATAAAGAGAGTGCAAAACAATGTCAAGATTAACTACAAATACTATCAGGAATGTATTTTATCGCCCATTTTTCTGAATGAAATACCATCGCTTTACCCACAGTGCCATCGATCTGTGAGACTCTATTCGGACAAAGCTAGCAGTCACACATCAAAATCCACTGTAAATTTCCTAAAAAAATTGAACGAAAAACTGGTATCAAGGCCATACCCTTCACTGATATCCCTACTAAATCTCCCGATGTGTCACCTATGCATTTTTGTCCTTTCGGACCTTTTAAAAACTGCATTATCCAAACGTTGTCCCCAAACCCTAACAGGACTCTGGAAAGCTGTTCGGGAGGAATGGGATAGAATATGTCTTCTGACACTTCGAAAGGCATTATTAGTTATGGAAATCTTTCAGATAGGCAAGATAGTTCAGAATAAGGGATGGCAAATAGAACATTTAAAACACAAGAATTTTATGTAATTTAGTTTTGTGAATACAATATACATCGTCTAAAAATGGACGAACAGCCTCTGTATTCATACAGATTAGATTCTTCATTATTTAACTTCATTAAATATAATGCAGGGCTCTAATATTTGGTGGTAACAATTTGAAAAGTGATTTGGGCTTTTATAGTGAACCAGCGCAAAATACCAATACGAAATTGATAGTCCTTGTGGACAAATTGTCTCTTTTAGCTACTAAATAGGAAATAAAACTTATTTTTTGTATGGAATTTTGAACTGAGCGGAACTTTACGTTTAACATTTCAGTTTATTTGGGTACTTTTTTTAATGTGTTTCATGCTGAAAAACGGCAAATATTCCGTTTTGATTTTACAGGTTTCTAAGGATATATATATTTAATGAATATTATCAAAAGAACCCGAAATTTCGAAATGCCTATTGAATCATTAGAATCTTCAGCATTTACGGCAGTAATTCGACATTTTCACGGATTTTCTGTATTTACGCAACATACACAAGAATTTAAGTTATTTTTTTTAATTCAACTTTAATACCATTCCTGAAATGTCGAAAATGTTTAACAATTCCGAAAAAACTAACGAGAAATTGCCGAAACCAAAATCACTACGGAATTCAGAAACACAACTCAATCTAATTTAGTTAGGATAATATTTGAAATTTGGCAAAAGGAAGGAAAAATTTAAAGTCCATTTACAAACAGTCCACAGAATAATGCCAAAATTCATGCAAGATACGGCATCAACGAATTTGGAATTGCAGAGAAGAAAATATCTTTACTCAAGGTATTAAAATACTGTCAATCATGCAGGTAGAACACTTAGAAAACGCATCATCGACATTTCTAAATATATCTCCTGCGTTACCTTGCACGTACCTGCATTCAGGAACATTTAGAAGGAACACATGTCGATATCTCTGAGGAACTTCGGATTTTTCTCTTCAATTTCGTCGCTTCTCCCCACACCCTAGTGTGGTCACATCTAGTACATAGAACTTCTCTCGAGCTGAAAGGAATTGGAAAAGCTCGACACGCAAACTCCAGGCACGAGAAGTGATTTATTTTCTATTTTCAACTTTTGCTAAAAGCTAACAAATTTAAATATGAGAGCTTTGTAATCTCGCACTTCCTAATTCTTCACTTTTGTAAGATGCTATGTAGACACAATAAGTTATTTTTGAAGCAAGGACGACTTGAGAAACCAGCAATGCCCTCGCCGAGAATCGACCTAAGGAGCTCTGGAATACGCGCCGAGTGTGCTGACCATTACACCACAAAAGCATGCTAAGAAGGTGGGAGAAATACCTTATATACTCCCCCTTTTAAAGGGTGACTAGGGATTAGGGAACCCAATCGCCAAATTCTGTTGGTGGGGAATGATTATTCACCACCTTTTTAGTTCGGGCGCCACTGTACAGACATTAAGTTATTTTTGAAGCAAGGACGAGACGAAAAATGAGTAGCGCCCTCGCCGGTACTCGAACCATGGAACTCTAGAATACGTGCCGAGTGCGCTGAACACTGCACCACGAAGGCATGCTAAGAAGGCGGGAGAAATACCTCATATATTCCCCCTTTTAAAGGGTGACTAGGGATTAGGGAACCCAATCGCCAAATTCTGTTCGTGAGGAATGATCATTCACCACCTTTTTAGTTCGGGCGCCACTGTACACACAATAGGTTATTTTTGAAGCAAGGACGAGACGAAAAATGAGTAGTGCCCTCGCCGGGACTCGAACCACAGATATCTCGAATGCGCGCCGAGTGTGCTGACCACTACACCACGAAGGCATGCTAAGAAGATACGAGATACCTATGCACAACGTATTAATTATTCACATGCAGGAACGTGGTGTATGGGCAACGCTAACCAACACGATGCATAAGGGGGGCTAACTCTCACTCTGACTGGCGCCAAAAGTTTATTTTTCAGGAGGGAGGCCTAGTGTGAGGTCATACAAATAGGAAAGGGTCATAGGAGAAACGAAATTAACTTGTATTAATGAGTGTAGTACGTATTTCAGTTATTAGTAATGTAGGTTTAGTGATGTAGTGTTTAGTTTGTGTGTGTGTGCAATAAATGTTTAAAATACATAAAGAGGATTGGATCATTTCTCTCTGAGGCAGCACATGAAGGCGGTGCGATATTAGAAGGAGATATTAACTAAATCAAACAGAAAAGTATTTTTTGCAGTTTATCACACTTTGGAAAACTCAATACACACGCCTCATAGTCTAGAAACACACACAAAAAAATTAAGGAAAAAAATCTGAAATATTTCAGATTTTATCGGTCACCCCAAAGGACTTTTATGTTTTCGCTGAGCTGGCAGTATGCAAGTCACACTTTTCATAAATCTCCAAGTATTTCTTTCATAAACGCCGTGACTTTTTTTAATAGAAATACGTTAACAATGTGACATGTATGCCGCTCATAGCTTGTTTATTATATAAACGTTATATGTACGTAACTTGAATAATAAACACTGTGACGAAAATACTAACTCATCTATAGTTAACTCTGCCATTCATTGTCAGAAAAAAAGAAAAATATCCTTTGATTACATGAGTTTTTTCAAGTGCTATTTAGTCCTGAATATTTTATAATATTTTGCTTTGAAGTTATAAATATAAAACGCTCAAGTATATTTAAATTTTCCATAACAATTTAGATTTTAGGTTAAAAAACATATTTTTCCTATTTCATTTTGCTTTAAATGTATCTCTAGGTCTCGCTAGGTATGGATCCTCGTTCCGATAATACCAAATGTATGGAATCCTCATTCAATTCACCCATTAAATACTATTTTACTTCATTGAAATCTTCCATTCTTTAACTTTTATGCTTGCTTCATTATACTTCACGAACTGAAAATTTTCAAAAATATTCAAAGGAAATTTTCTTGTGAATTTCAATGCTTACTTTCAAATTCAACAGTATGAGGGCAGAGAATGCAGCGACTCAATCAAACAGTAAAAAACAAAACAAAAAAAAAACAAAAAAGATTTATTGTATCAGTAAATAAAGGAAGTCATCAGTGCTTTCCAACTCTTGACATACTTTCTTCTCATTCTGTGAGAACAAAAATCAATCTTACGTTAAGTATGCACTTCACTTAAGTTCTGAAGGAAAGTTTTAAGAAGTTCTTCTAGATCACAGTGTTCTTTTATTCAAATACTGTTTTTCTTCCACCAAAAAAGAACATTTATCCAAATTTCTTCATTAAAATTATATTAGCTTCTTTTACCTAAATTGAAGTGACTGAGAAAGCAGGCCATTGAAAATAACGTAAGCTTAAAAGCAAGCTATCTTTGTAGAAAAGAACATTTCATATATTTCATCCAGTGACACCAAAAACAGATTAAAACCTCATATATTTTGAAAAATTCAAAATAAGCAAAGAAGTAGGCATAAAAAAATATTTTATTTCTGTAAGGAATCGAAACAAAGGAAGATAAATATTTGCATACATTTCAAGTTACAGACTTTTCCATATTTGTCATTTATAAAATGAACCTATGTAATAAAAACTAATATACCGCACCGGGGGAGCAAAATGGCAAAATATTAGACATCCATTCTTTCGACGAGCAGCTACCCAACGTCACACAATGATATAATACCCAAAATGTTTTATATAAGACACGATAATCTTGGGAATAATTAGTTTAGAAGGCAGATAACAAAAATCAGAGTTATGTTTGCAAATTTTCACACGACTAGTTTTGATGGCTTTACCGTCATCCTCAGCTGACGAAGTTTAAATGAACAAGATAAGAATGGCTGGACAGGAGTTAACCTACTGGCGCCATCTATTGATGAAACAAGAAAACTAAAACAATTTCCTTAAAGGGTAAAGATGGTTTGGAATTCGGGCCATTCACTAGAACAGAAAGATTTTTTTGAATGTGAAACGCCTCTAGAGAATCTAATTCACCGATGGAGGATACTTTCTGAATAATTTCATCTGCAGAAAAATTGAAAGTGTGATTTTCGGACTAACAATGCTGGGCAACAGAGGACTTACTTCTGTGCTTTCTTTTTCCTAACAGATGCCTCATGTTCTTTAACGCGAAATTTTAATGCTCTCTTAGTTTGACCAATGTAAATTAAACCTACGTGTTCCTGACATTTGAATGCATATACCTTAAACACCTCCGTTTAAAGTTCATAATTCTTAAGTGGAAAATCAAAATTCACTGATTTTCCAAATAACTGGCGACACCATTTAATAACGCATTGTTTATCTTTAGCTTTGGTAAAAGCAAATGTTTTTCTGGCCATAGACTCAACAAGGTGCCGATGTAGTTCTAGGAGAATATAAGCCGATGCTGACATGACATTCTAAATTAGTTCAAATTGGATGGTAATGCATCCAAGTTTTTAAATAAGCTTTCGGCTTCTGTCCCCAATTCTGAGTATAATTCAGATTAGATGGCTGAGAAGGCCGTGGAAGCAATATGAACTTCGAATATGCTCTTCAAATCAAAATTGAGATCAAGCGTGCACTGTGGCAAGGCACAATGATCTGTTAAACGTGATCTCTATAGTGGCAAGGAATCCTATTAACACCCCAGGAATTCATATCCGGAATGAGGTCCTTAAGTACACAACTCGGAATTTTATTGATGGGAGAAAAAAAACCACTTGAAAGTTAGTACTTTGGAGCAGTCGTGAGTAATTCGTTGCCACCGCGGTTAGTAGAAAAATTAGTAAGATGAAAGACTTGGGTGATTCTGAACGAGGCATAATCGTGAGAGATAGAAGCCTCTGTTGCAATGCTTATATCTTAAAGCTTTTTTTCTGTAACATTACCTTTGCTGTTTAAAGAACAACAGCTGAGAGAGAACATTTCACGCAATAAGAGCATATCTGGCTGGAAAATGCTGCTGAAGGCGGCTACCATGATCGTCTTCAGTAAAAGAAAGGCAGAAACATGACTAAGGATAACTCAATACAGTTCAATTGCATCACAAAACATATCCAAAGGTAGACGATGGATTTTGCAGCGGGAGGGCTTTTCCAGCAGGAGACCACTATTGATGCCTAAGTTATTGCTCATAAACAAGGAATTTTGTGTGCTATGGATCCAAGATATCAAAATCGAGTTTCTGACGAATGAGGAAAGAGTTTTTTCTTATATGAATCTAGATTCTTGTTCCTTCATGCGAATGATAAGATCAGAATATGCAACATGAAGAATTAATAATAGGTCTATCTTGTTTAATGACAAGTTTTCAGGCTGGTGGCTAAGGAATTATGGTCAATAGAATACATTTCTAAGGTAAGTAGATCCATTGACAATGATGCCAGGAAATAGCTCTTAGCATCACAAACTTAGTAGCTGTTAGCACCACAAATGTATCTCAGTATCTTTGCCGCTCACACATACTCTTTTATGTTCGATGTTCGAAGATACAAATCACGTTTAACAGACACGGTGCCTTGCCACCGTGCACGCTTGATCTCAATTTTGATTTGAAGAGCATGTTCGAAGTTCATGTTGCTTCCACGGCCTTCTCAGCCCCCTAATCTGAATTGTACTCAGAATTCGGGGGCAGAAGAGGAAAGCTTATTTTAAAGCTTGGCTGCATAACCATCTAATTTGAACTAAATTCTAGTATCATGTCAGCATGGGTTCATATTCTCCTATTCATATTCGGCACTTTATTGAGTCTATGCCCAGAACATTTGCTTTCACGAAAGGTAAAGGTTAAGGCGTATTAAATTTTGTCTCTGATATTTAAATTTAAATTTAAATTCAGTTTGCATTAATTTTATGCGTGTTACTGGACAAAACCGAAGTCTAGTAACTTCGAGAACTAAGCAACCATTTCAGTCCATAAGAATTAGCAACCATGAGAATCCATAAGAATAAGCAGAAATAAGCAGCCAATTGAGTTTATGCATTTCCAGTCTTGACAACACTTAACTTACCAATATTCCACGAGCGTTATGAAAATTCATTATGCATATTTATAGAATGTGCAAAATATTCGTAAGTTCTAATATGAATAACAATTTAAGGGCGAATTAAATTTGAAAAAAGGGACTTTATATTCCGCTGAACCCCTGTTTCTGTCAATATTCTATTCCCTCATTTAACAAACAAGCGAATCATGCTCGTGATCTCCTTCAAACATTTACATAAGTCTACCTAAATTTGATAAAATTTCACTATACGTTTAAATTCGTAAAACTCAGCTTATAAGGTATTTCTCCCATCTTCTTAGCATGCTTTCATGGTGTAGTGGTCAGCACGCTCTCCGCGTAATCGAGAGGGTAGTGGTTCGAGTCCCGGCGAGGACATTGCTCAATTTTCTCATCTCCAGCATAAAAAATAATAACCTAATGATTCTACAGTGGCACCCGAACTAAAAAAGACGGTGGATGATGATTTTTCACTACATGGATTTAGCGATTGGGTCCCCTTATTCTCAGTCGCCCTTTAAAAAGGGGAGTAAATAAGGTATTTCTCCATCCTTCTTAGTTTACATTCGTGGTGTAGTGGTCAGCACACTCGGCGCGTATTCCAGAGGTCCATAGTTCGAGTCCCAGCGAGAGAAGGCATTGCGCATTTATTCTTATCTCCTGATCTCGAAAAATACTTAATGTCTCTACAAGCTTTAGTTTGACTTATGATAGACATTCTCACTAAAGTAAACCTTTAAATAATTAAGCAGATAAAATAACGAAGAATAAAATAATTTAGTTTTTCAAAATAAGCTTTACTGACATCACTACATTTTAGGCATTTGCATACTAAAGCATTAATACCGGAAGATATTACCTCAGATCTGAATCCACTTTTTTAAGCTCATCTTTTGTCTAAACCAGCCTGCCACTAATTTCACCTGATAAATTCCAAAGGAAAATCTGAGGGAAATTAACGGGACTAGGGAAATGAATAGGGAACATTCCATCTGATTTTTTTAAGTTTATCTCTTTATTCCCTAGTTTCCCAAAGGAATGTGGTTTTCCGCTATTTTGTAACAAAAGCATTCCTTTTGTAAATAAAATCTGCCTTTTTAAAATTAAAAGTATCTGTAGAGGAATATTTTTAAATTATATCCATCGGCAGTAAGATCTTTTTTTTTCTTTTGCAAAATAATCATCTTATTTCTTCTGAATCTTTTATCTGAATAAGAACCAGTCTTTCGATCTTTTAAAATTATATATATTTGCAAAGGAATTTTTTTAGCTGTACTGCGTATAGCTTTTTGTTATGTTACGAGGGATTTATCATTCAGGTCACCTAATAAATGTATCTGCTACACGGTGCATAATATCTTTAATGCATCTTTCAAAATATTTTTATTTTTTAAAAGTATATACTATTGATATGATTTGTAGCACAAACATTTGCAACATCATTGCTGTTTTTCATGTATATATTAATGGCGAGTGTGATGTATTGTGGTATAGCATCATTTAGAGTTTTGAAACTGCTGCACGAACAGCGCACAGGTGTCAGATGAAGATTGAAATGCTGTCGCTGTTTCGTTTGCAAAAATCAGTATGGGTAATTCCGATAAGATTCCAAGAAATAGAACGAATTACTTTGCCCACTTAATGAGTAACAAATTTGAATATTTCTGGTGTATGAGGCTCTTTACAGCTGCATCTGCATGTCCTGCTTTATTCTTTTGTTGATAATGTGTTTTGTTGATAATGATGACGAACTCACGTCTTAGACAGACAATTGTTTGTTGGAGAAACAACTGGTTTTCTTTGTTGAAGCGATCAAATAGCTCTAAATAGAAGTGGGTCCTGTTTGCGAATACGACGCCTGCATTAGAAATCGGCCTCTGAATCGATATCTGAGCAAACATAGGAAAGCGTAACATATAGTGGGTGATATTTCTAATGTTTCAACAAAGGGTACTAATCTCTTGTTCAGTACGAGTTCCTCTACATGTTGAAATGTCGCCAAATCTTTAGAACCTCAATGTACTCCTGAAGTGATGCCATCTTCGAAAGCATTACAAACTTTTTTTTTAAACCGCACGCAACTCCATAGACTTTTAATAGCTACAAGTTCTCTGAACAGGCCTCCCAGATGGTATAGTAGTTGAGGGAGCTTACTGCGGTACCAAAGGGCCAAGGTTCAAATCCCACTGAAGGCATGGACGTAAACTGTCTATCCCTTCTTCCCCCCCGGGGGTTGACTCAGAGGAATTCCTGGGAAGTACTGGCTAGGATCTGTACTTAGGCAGTCTCAACCACGAGGATATATAATTTGACTTCACAGGACTTAGAACCCGAGTTTATTCTTAGGTTGGTTTGGGCTTGGCAGGGGTCGTACTGGTACGGACGTGTCCGTTCCTCCGTCTGTGGTGGAGCTATATTGTTGATTTCGTTGGTTGTCCTAGGGGAAACTCTCCTATTGGTGCAGTCGGGCGGCCCCGAGGATTGCCTCTGGGGGCCAGGATGTTATCCTATGTAAGGCGATCCTTGAGAATGCCAGGTAATAGAGTCCTGGTTTTCTGGTGTAACTGTCTATCCTTTCATAGGAGGTACCGGTGACAGCTCATTAGGTGCCTCCATAATTAAATGACTACCACAACCGGCTTTAGTATTGGCGAAAGCCTAAAAATGGCTGGTGCCTGTCGTAAAAAAAATTCTTTTTTTTTAATTGCTGAACAGTTTTCGCAAGTTTGACATCCTCAGTCATCATTTTTTAGAAAACTAGTAATTAGTGCTTTGAGTAATATTCGCCTGAAAAATAAATCTTCTGGCATCTTCTAGAATAGCAAAGATAATCAGCTATCATCAATTCTGAAATGCGGCTTTGCCCGAGCATCATTATAAATATTAAAAGTGCTTCACAACAGTAACTTTACTACAAGAATTTAACTTTTGACGAGAACCTGTCTCCTAAACAAAGATCTATACCTTGTAACCTATTTTGCTGTTTTTATCCAATAACAGATGAGCCTCAAAATCGCTGAAACAACTTTGTATTTGGCGTACATTTATCAAAACACTAAATCGATTTCGAGGGCAGCTACAGGTTCCTCCTCATCAGGAGAATGAAATTTGTAGGAAGGGAAAGCAACCTCAGTAACGGCTTTTTATACCCTCTGGTAGTACCATGCGCGAAGGAGCAACGCCATCTGTCGGCAAGAATAATAACCAAGAGTTATGTTAATAGAATTTTAAGCGTTAGGAAGGACTAAAATTAACTTAAAATTATATTAACATAATTCTTTTTTTATTATTTTTACCGATAGATGGCGTTGCATCTTCATGCATGGTAATACCCAGGGTTATGAGAAGCCGTTACTGAGGTTGCTTTCCTTTTCTAGAAATTTCGTTCTCCTTATGAGGAGGGACCTGTAGCCGCCTTCGAAATCGATTGAGTGTTTTAATAAATGTACGCCAAATACAAGGTTGTTTCAGCGATTTTGATTTTCACATTGGCGTGTTTCTCTTCTAATCTAACAGATGAGCTTCTTTGTAAAACAAATTTTTGCTCAATTCACGAAGATAGATAATTTAAATACAATTCTATCTGTACAGTTTCATACTACAGCTTACTAATACAATTTCTTTCTTTATGAATTTTTCATACATCAACTACTGGTAAAACTTTCAGAACAATCATTTTTAAACATTTCTATCGTTGGTCATCAACGGTTACTCGACACAAATGTGGCACTGCAAGGAAAATAAATCTAATAAGTTTTTAAATAATAAATTATTACAACCTCGATCTGTTATAATAAAATATTATAAACTTAAATAGTTCGCAGGAGCCTTAATTTGTATAAATACACGAAATTATAGCCATACAGTTCTAATGTACCTCATGTTTAAGCTGAAAAAATCTGATGTGAATACTACAGAACTTCTTTGGATTTCTATTACATTATACACATTTTTGCTGCGTTTCTTTTAAACTTATTTCCTCGAATTTCATTACAAACATATTTCTCATTCAATTAGTTCTCATTTCGCGGCAAAGCAAAAATAGATAAAAACTTAAAACATCTTCAGTAAAACATCAGATACAGCTCAAACCGTTAAAAAAAAAGCAAATTTTACAATTAAATTTAGAGTTTCCATTCACAGACAAGCAATTTCGCCAACAGACAAGAAGGCAGCTTTTTCGGTGCACAAAACTGAAAGTTTACTTTTCGCCCCACTCGTCAAAAAAACACTGAAGGTGCAGGAACTGATTTAATTCACTATTCTGCTACGAGTTTCAAATGTAAACAAATGGCCAATGCGTTAGGCTTATCAAGATTCATTAAATTTTGGATAATTCTACAACTATTGCATGCAGATAAAGGTATAAACTAAAGGTATAAAAACCGGAACATAAGAATAACATAAATCAATCATTTTTAGAGATAAAATGCACAATTTATCAACATATTAGAATAAAAAATGAGCTTACCTAAACGGATAAAAGAGTGGGTATGTGTATATATATATATATATAAAACATATAACGAAATACGATGGCTGCTTTAAGAATAATTTTGAGGTTGTCAGTTATTTTTTAGAGCAACCATCATATTTTGTTATTCTTACACACACATATATATGTATATATATATAAACACAACATTTCAATGTACTGAGCCTAGCCAGTTTTAAGTCATGACAGATGCATACATAACGCTCATTTGTACAGACGTAACGAAAAAAAATCTCTTCAGAATCCTTTTTAAATCTATTTTTGAATCCGTGTTAGGAAAACGAGTCCTTTATTCTGTCCGTACGTGCAGATTTTACGCAAAAACACCCTTTAAATGGATTCGGGAGCGGTCAAAATGGATATTTTCGTTGAAATATGGTACCTGAAATTTTTCGTGATTACAATACATACTTTACTTCGAACAAGAAAGTAAAAAGCAATCTGGATTTAGGAAAATAGACTTATTTAACAATAGACTGTATTTACATTTAAAATAGACTTTATTTTGCATTTTAAATGGAACGCTAGCTTTTAAGACTAGTTTTAAACCATGACCAGTTGTTATTAGGATTCTATAATATAATTTTCATCAGAGGACTAAACTGCGAGGTAACAGTTATATTCTACTAGCTAATTTATACTTAACATACTTATTACAAATGATTTTTCAACTTTATTTTATGGGATATGTTTATTTTTCTAAGGAAAACGATATTAAATTGTACGGCGATATACTTTTTAAAGCTAATAGAAACGAGCAAACGTGAAGTTCGCTTCGTGTTACAAGGTTCTTAAAAAGAATTTCTTATATGGAAGGGAAATGAAATTATGTTACCAAATTTGCTTAAATTATTTTAGAAGTTCAGTTTCATGATTGTTGCAAACGTTTAGAATGTGCGTATTTATCAAAATTATAGATCAATGTGTATGTTGGAACAGTTTGAATTAACTTAATGGTTTTTGAAACTTCGGATAATAGAACAAAGTATTATTTTGACATGGCTTAAATCTATGGAAAAAAATCTGATTTAGTTACTACATGACTTCCTTGCATGGCCTATTAAATTACGTACATTTTTGCTGCATTTTATTTAAATTTATTTCCCCGAATTTCATCAGAGATATGTTTCTCATTCAATAAGTTCAGTTCTCACTTCGCGGCAAGAAAAAATTAATAAAACTCAAAACATCTTCATTAAAAACTGTAAAATACGAGGAACCTAAAACACCAAAGAGAATTAAAAACAATTTTTACAATTAAAATTCGAGTTTGAATTAATTAAAATCAGGCAAAAAGACAGATTTTTCGGTGCACAAAACTTTTGACACCACTGGGCAAAAAGGCACTGATGTTGCTGCAGAAAGTGACTTAATTCACTATGCTACTAAGGTTCAAATGTAAACAAATGGCGGCGTCCTTAGACATAGTGTATTTTAAAGAACTTTTAAATTGTTGACAGTTTCACAACTATTGCATGCAGATTAACGAAAGACATAAAAACCTTAACTGGAACATAACAGCAATATAATTCAATGACTTTTAAAGCTCAAAATGCAGAATTTACAAAACATACAAGAATAGAAAACTTAGCTCACCGAGCCGGGTAGCAGGGTGGGTATGTATATACATTTCTTTATATGCTTTTAGTGCAGCCGATTGCAAAGGGAGGTGCATAGCTAGATGTTATAAGTAGTCCCATATACAAAATTTCAAAGTTCTAAAGTTACTCGTTTTTGTCTTAAAAAAAGATGCTTTCTGTATACGCAAGTATAGACGTCAGGAAAAAAATATCTTCTGTTTTATTTTAAATTCATTTTATAATTCGATTTGGACCGAAGAGCGTTTATTCTGTCCAAACGTATAGATGTAAGGCTAAAACATCGTTCAAATGAAACGAACGGTCAAAATGGATATTTTTGTTGAAATACGAAACCCGAAATTTTTCGAGATTACAATACTTCTTTTACTTTGTACAAGGAAGTAAAAACAAAACTGAATTCAGGAAAATAGACGTTTTATTTTACATTTTAAATCGAAGACTAGCTTTTGAGACTAGTTTTATGCTGTGACTGTTTGTTGCTCGAATCCCATAATATAATTTTCATCACAACATTTAACAGAGTTAAATTACGAAGTAACAGCTATATTCTGTCTGCCAATTTATGCTTAACAGGCTTATTAGAAATGACATTTTAATTTTATTTTCTGAAATATATTTATTTTGCTAAAGAGAACAAATAATATTAAATCAAAACAGCGATATACTCTTTAAAGCTAACAGAAACGGCAAACTAGAAGTTCGCTGCGCATTACAAGGTTTCTGACATAAAATTCCCTATATGGAAGGACACTAAAATAATGTTTCGAAATTTGTTTAATTTATTTTTAGAAGTTTAGTTTCAGAATTGATGCATAGGTTTATAATGCGCGCATTTATAAAAATTAAGGAATCAATCTGCCTGCTGCAATAATCACTGAATTAATTTAACAGTTTTTGAAACCGCTGATAATACTACAAAATAAATTAACAGTAATAATTTGGTGTGTCTTCAATAGACAAGACATCAGAGTAAACGGAGTTCGGATAATACTGTTTCATTGTAATGCAATACTTTTATTCATTTTAAAGCCTGATACAACAAGAGACAAACAAATTCATTTTAAAGTATAAGGAAATAAATTAACGGTAATAATTTGATGGGTCTTCAATAGACAAGACATCGGAATAAACGGAGTTCGGATAATACTGTTTCATTGTAATGCAATACTTTTATTCATTTTAAAGCCTGATACAACAAGAGACGAACAAATTCCTTTTAAGGTATAAGGAAATAAATTAACAGTAATAATTTGGTGGGTGTTTAATAAGCAAGACATCGGAACAAACGGAGTTCGGATAATACTGTTTCATTCTAATGCAATACTTTTATTCATTTTAAAGCCTGATACAACAAGAGACAAACAAATTCATTTTAAGGTATAAGGAAATAAATTAGCAGTAATAATTTGGTGGGTCTTCAATAGACAAGACATCGGAATAAACGGTGTTCTATCCGAACACCGTTTATTGTAATCCGAACATTGTTTCATTGTAATGTAATACTTTTATTTATTTTAAAGCCTGATACAACAAGAGACAAACAAATTCATTTTTAAGTATAAGGAAATAAATTAACAATAATAATTTGTTGGGTCTTTAATAGACAAGACATCGGAAAAAACGGAGTTCGGATAATACTGTTTCATTGTAATGCAATACTTTTATTCATATTAAAGCCTGATACAACAAGAGACAAACCAATTCATTTTAAGGTTCAAAATGAGCGACATGAAAAAATCAATAAAAAGCAAAAGAATTTTCTAGAATTTCTTTTAAGCTTTTAAATATTTTGTTCAGTAAACTGAATTCTGGAAAGGATTTCAGGACTTCATATTTAAGGAGCGAAAGATTCATCTTGCTTTAGACATGAACTCATATGACTTTTATCTCAGGGGGCAAGTGCTTACCTTTGCATTTCAAACTTTTCTTTTAAACTCCAGTCGCATATTTCAAGAGACACAATTCTAAGCTAGCCAGGCAGAAAAGCGATTCTTTCCGCCTTTTACTGTCTCTCCGGAGCTATTCAAAAGCTGTCTTTTCTTTTCGTTTCCTTTCCTCTTCGTTGGACAGAATAGAAATGTCTCCATAAAAATTCCTCGAATTGATTCTAATAGAGCATTTGCTTCTGTGGTGCATCAAAGGGGCGTAATATAAAGAATGGTGTCATAACATAAATGCTCTAAATGAAAGAAGGGCACAAACGCTCTCTCCGACCTGGTTGTTTCTTTTTACGTAACAGCTTTCACTAACTGCCCAACTGAATGGACTCGTAAAAATACACCGTTACTAAGCAATTCTAAGCAGCCAGTAATGTCGCTTAGCTGTTTGTAAGCGACATCTGGTTAAGGCAAAATAGAGTGACACTACTCTTTAAACGAAAAATAACCGAGCAAATTTTTAAATGAATTTTCTGAAAGTTGAATAGTGTTTCAAACATGCTATAGTAAGTTACGTGAATGCATTTTTAGAAAAGAACTCTAAGCATGTAGAGCTGTTTGTCGAACTCAGTTTAATGTATTGTATCCAGAGTCTCTGTGAAAGTTAAATTCTGATTTCTTTTCAGGATAGATCTTGTGCATAAAGTTTTAGTTAGTATTTTTCTTCAAATAAGTTGCGTAATTTTAAGAAATCAGTTTGAATAATATGCAAGGACAATGCTCTATAAAACTAAAATTTAATTTTCATGCTTAAAACGATATAGTAGTATGAAAATTCGTACAAGTTTTATGGTTTTATAATTCAAATGAAGCAAAGGATAACGTTTTAGAAAATTAAAATTTAATTTTCATGCTTAAAACAAAAAAAGCGTATCGTAATTCCTGCAGGTTTTATGGTTCTATAATTGAAATCAAACGAAGAATAACGTTTTATTAAATTAAAATTAAATTTTCATGCTTAAAACAAAAAAAGCGTGTCGTAATTCCTGCAGGTTTTACGGTTCTATAATTGAAATTAAACGAAGAATAACGTTTTATTAAATTAAAATTAAATTTTCATGCTTAAAACAACAAAAAATGTCGTAATTTCTGCAGATGTTATGGTTCTATAATTGAAATCAAGAGAAGAGTAACGTTTTATTAAATTAAATTTTAATCTTCGTGCTTAAAACTGCAAAAAAGTGTCTTAGTTTGTGCAGGTTTTATGGCTCTATAACTGAAATCAAACGAAGGATAAAGTCTCATAAAATTAAATTTTCATGCTTCAAACGATATAAAAGTGTCCTGATTCGTGTAGATTTTATGGCTCTATAATTGAAATCAAGCGAAATTCACAATTTAATTTTATAAAATAAAATTAAATTTTCCTAATTAAAACAATAAAAAAGTGTCGTAATTCCTGCAGATTTTATGGTTCTATAATTGAAATCACGCGAAGAATAACATTTTATTAAATTAAAATTTAATTTTCGTGCTTAAAACAGCAAAAAGGTGTCGTAGTTTGTGCAGGTTTTACGGCTCTATAATTGAAATCAAGCGAAGGATAAAGTTTTATAAAATTAAATTTTGATGCTTAAAACGATAAAAAAGCGTCGTGATTCGTGTAGATTTTATGGTTCTATAATTGAAATCAAACGAAAGTTTTATAAAATTAAAATTTAATTTTCATGCTTAAAACAGTAAAAAAGTGTCGTAATTTCTGCCGGTTTTATGACTCTATAATTAAAACCAAGCGAAGGATAAAGGTTTATAAAATTAAAATTTAGTTTTGACATTTAAAACAATTAAACTGTCGTAATTCATGCAGATTTTATGTTTCTATAACTGAAATCAAGTGAAGGATAATGTTCTATAAAGTTAAAATTTAGTTTTCGTGCTTAAAACAGTAGAAACGTGTTGTAATTCAAGTAGGCTTTATGGTTCTATAATTGAAAGCATCCACCCAGACGGATAGTTAGTGACTGTCGTACAGAAGGGCTCCATTTCGAATCCCGGAGAAGGCATGGATTTAAAAATGTCTCTCCCTTCATCGGAGGCAACAGTAGCCGCCTATTAGGTGTCTCCATATTAAAATGACACCCACTTCTGGCCTTAGTAGTCGCTAAAGCCTAAAAGGCCTAGTGTCCACCATAGGAAAAATAAAAGAAAGAAAAAACTAAGGTAAGCAAAGGTAAATGTGTAGAGACATTAGG
Organism: Stegodyphus mimosarum; assembly: GCA_000611955.2. Classification (NCBI taxonomy): domain Eukaryota; kingdom Metazoa; phylum Arthropoda; class Arachnida; order Araneae; family Eresidae; genus Stegodyphus; species Stegodyphus mimosarum. The sequence continues at coordinate 309,112 of KK113297.1, read as the reverse complement.
TATTTTTTGGGAACCAGGAGACATGAAAAATATGCAATGCCTTCGCCGAGGATAGAACCACGGACCTCTGAAATACCGGCTCAGTGTGCTGACCATTGCACCACGAAGACACGATAAGAATGTGGGAGATATACCTTATAAATGTTCCATAAAATTAAAATTTAATTTTCGTGCTTAAAACAATAAAACACTCGCGTCGTAATTCGTAAAGGCTTTATTGTTCTATTCTTGAAATAAAACATTGCCTTTGTAAAAAAAATGTCAACTAACCAAATCCGCTTTATACTTTAATAGATTAAAAACAAAGCGCAGCGTACTTGTAATTGAAAAATTCCCTGAGACAATTGAAATCGAATACCACTCTAAATCATTTTTCAAGTTCGCATGGGAATTTAAATTCACACGTTTTGAGATCAAATTGAGAGAAACATATAAAGCAATTGGAAGAATGTTCGCAACGGAACGAAAGATATAATTTGAAGAACATCCGCTTAGCAGCCGGGAGGTCCAGAATTCGAATCTCGGCAAAGGCACAGCATAATTTTCGTGTTTCCTCCTCCGAAATAATCCTAATAACTGTATGAGTGGCGCTCGAGTTGAAAACAGTGGATGATAATTTATCACATGCTGAATTTGGCGATTAAACCTTTTTCTTATCATTCGCGCTTTCAGTTGGGGTAAATGTAAAGAATTTTTTCTTTCCCGAATATTTTCATGATGTAATTGGAAGTACGGCCTGCTGGCAAATGGGTGGTCCAAAGTTCAAATTTCGGCCAGGGGACTGTTGATTTTTCATGTTTCCTGACCAAAATAAACCTAATGACTGAAAAAAAGATTCTGATAGTTTTAGTAATTGGAACTGCTATTCTATAGAAACCATATAAAAATTTATTATTCTTTTCTGCCGACAAATACACTTCACGCACGGGATTCAGATGGTTTTCATAAAATACTACCCAACATTTTAAGAATTGTTACTACAAGACATTTGTGCGATCGGTATTTTACAAAATTATGCATTTCAATGATTTTTTTTTTGTGAAATTTTAATAACAAACATAAAAACTGCATTCCTTATTAATTGCAGAAGTAATCCAGCAACAGTAAATAAACATACATTTTTTTCTATTGTGAAAACATAAAATAATCACAATTAACTTTTTCATTCATTGAAATGAATTAATTCTGAAGAAAATACTTCAGAACAGAAACAGAATTGACTGCGAGGTCAACTAAAGTCGTGACTGATAACATTATTTTCCCAGACCATTAAAAATACTTCATTGATATAAAAAATCTAATCTGGATACCACATGACTTCCTTGTACAGCCTGTTCAATTGCACACATTTTTGCTTCACTTCATTTAAACTTAATTCTTCGAATTTCATTACGGATATATTTCTGATTCAATCAGTTCAGTTCTCACTTCGCGGTAAGGCAAAAATACACTGTCTTCTAAAAGTTATGAACAGCATATTTTTCGAAGCTCACCATTACGAAACTGTAAGTAACGTTTATATGCACAGGTCGCATGCCTGATAGTAACGAAGTTTAAGAAAATATATGCAAAAACAACAGCTACCACTTTTAGTTTATAGAAATGAATACTTATATAGGTGTTTGAGAAAAAATGCAAAAACTTGTAATTTTTATTCAAGAGTGTTGCTCTTCAGTTGTTATTGCAGTTTCGTGGACAATAGCCAGGAGGGTTTATCAATGTCCCGAAGAAGTCATTTGCCAGATTCGCTGAGATGGCAGGCGATTGGATGGATGGAAATGGGAGCCGCGCAAGCTGAGAATGCTGATACTTCTCAATGTCTCACTTAGTGTGATCCACCGACTATGGAATAAGTTTGAATCCAAGGATTCTGTGTCTAGAAACATATTCCTAGCAGACCTAGAGCTACAACACCTGCGGGAGACCGTTATTTAGCTCTTTCGGCACGAAGGAGAAGTAACATTACTGTGCCTCAACTCGTGGCAAATCACATAGGCGCAACAGGAACACGAATCTCAGCTACTACAGCGCACAGACACCTGCACAATACAGATATGTATGCAAGAGGACGAGTTGTTTCTGTTACTTTGATTCGAGGACACAGAGGTGCCCGTTTATGTTGGACAAGAGAACACTTCTCCTGGACAAGTCAACAATGGGCTTCGGTCCTCTTTACAGTCGACCCCGGGTTCACTTGCAGAGTGATTCAGGTCATCACCTGATCTGGAGGGAACAACGCACTAGCTACAACCAGTTCTACATTGTGGAAAGACACAGTTACAGACATGGTGGAATAATGGTTTGGACTGAGATCTCTCTCTCTGCGGTCACACTGACTTGCATGTGTTCCATGAAGGAACTTGAATCCGTGGGATCATCAGTGGAATGATCAGTGGGACATATCGAGACGTGACCTTTGGTCAATAGCAGCGGCATATGGCAGCACATATGTCCGCCCATACGCCGCTGCTGTTGGTCCTGCATTTTTTCTGATGGACGAGAATACGCGACAGCACCGAGCTCAGTTTGCTGAAGCATAACTTGAGGGTCACGGTTGGAGTGGATGGAATGGCCAGTTCAATCCCCAGACCTAAATCCGATAGACTACTTTGGGACTACTTTGGGAGACAGGATGCTGCTTTAAGTCCTCAAGTCAACAAGACAGTTACTGTTTTAAGGTCGTTAGAGATGAGTTTGAACAAGGATTACTCCGTGTCTGATCTTTGCTTCCCATTGCACTGACCAACAACTTAATTGACAGTAGACACGTCGCTTCCGCCAATGTATTACAGCTAGGGGTGGACACATTCCTTGTTAGGAAGCATTTCTGTAAAGTTACGACTCCATTTTTCCTCAAAAAATGTGATATACTGTTTCTCAAAGACTGGATTTCTTTGCCAAAAATTGCAATTTTTTGCTGTAATTCATGTTTATGTTGAACTTTAGAAGCATTCTATGTCGCATTCATTAAAGAACTGTTTAGTGAACATGTCCTGTATTTTTTTTCTTTCTGTGTTCCTTCATTCTCAAACTAGACACAAAAAACATGCTGTTCCGTAACTTCTGGAGGCCGGTGTATATAAAAACTCAATCTTCATTAAAATTATAATTGCAATCTTTAAAGCAAATATTATTAATCTTTAAAGCAAATATTATTATATTTTAGAGTATTATATACTTGAGTGATTTTTAATATTACTTATCATACAATACTTTGATGAAAGTATTAAATCATGTGATACTTTTACGTTAATTATTTATACTTTCACGTTAAAGAAAAATAATACGTTGATAAACATGATTTCACGATTCTAACACACTATCTGTCATGAAATGTAATACTATTTTCTAAACTAAATATAGAAATATAATTTAAAAATGCGTTTGGGTATTCAAAATTAGCTCATAAAGCAAATCAAACACTGAACTACATAAAATTCTCTTTTAGAAGATTCCTTTTCTTGCGATCGTTTTTTTAAATATTTTTATACGGTCTTTCGCAAACAATTTTATAATCCCATTATGCCTCTAAGCTTTAAAGCTTATGAAGGCTTTTCGAAAGTCTTTTATAATTTTCCATGTTTTCAAAATCAATCTCGCAAGATAATGAAATTAGAAACAGAATCAAAGGCGAGTTGAATGTTATACTTGCGATATTTATTATGATAAGTAGAAAAATAAGTTATTTATAAATTTTTACAAAATAAACTTTTGGAACGTAGAGGCAGAAACTTAGCGGCCAAAATATCGAGAGCTGAAGAATAAGGCACTCATCATTTGCAAATATACATTTTTTAAAATACATATCAGTACTATGTGAAGACAAAAAAGACATATCAGAGAAATGAAAGATGTAAATTCTCCTACTATACGATTTTAGATATAAATTTTTTATTGTTGTTTTGCTAATGCTAACTTGTCTGACTTATTATTAGCCCAAGCCCACGAAATTCATCATGGCAAGGAATGCAAGTTTACGCCTGGCGTTGGCAACAGCTTTGAGCATCGTACAGGTGACAGCACGATTTAGTTCAGCTCCATCCCCTATTTTATTGGAGAACACCCCGAGGGAGAGGCCAGATGGTCTCCGAACACTTCTTTCCTATCACCAACCTCACGAAAGGACTTTCGGCTTACGGCCACTATGAATTTACAAACATTCACGCCTTCTCCGGGATTCGAACCCAAGCCCTTTGGTACGGCAGTCAGCGAGCTAACCACTATACCGGTTGGGCTGTCTGAGTTATTTGTGCAAATAGATAGTACGAGTACTTAAGAAAGGCTGACATATTTTTGTAAAAACTAACCCTAAGTATTTAATGCCAGTTACAAATTTTCTGAAAATGTTTTTACGTAAATATTGGTAGTTGAAGTAAATTATTTGAGTATTTGATTACGGTTTGTGAACACGAAATTCGATCTTTTAGATGACCTCATTTAACCAAATAGTAGGGTTAATAAAATGATCATTACTCTCTAACGAATTAAATATAAAATATTTTACACTGTATAGGAGCAATGGTCGCCAATATATTAGTAATTAATAATTTTACTAGACCATCAGCAAAATTCAGGAAAGATTTCTGTTTTAATTAACATAGCTCTATTAAAATCAAAAACAACTAACTATAGTTTTGCAGCTTCTAAGTTGGGTAGAAATCTAAGCGAAATAGCTTACTAATACGTATTGAAAAGAAGTCTAAGGCAGCAAATTCGTTCTTTAAATGATACGGAAAATTTTACTTTTCAGCTGCAAAACCGAATAAACATTCAACGAAATAATTTCAGCGTACAGTGAATGAAGTTGTTTTCGTAAAATTGCTACTTTATTTTGAAAACCTTAGCAGAATCTAACTTTGAGAAACTTAGATAACTCCCTGGAATTGTAAGGAAATAAAAAAGTAATACTTTTTTTTTAATTGGCATCCTGCAAAAATAATTTCATGCATTATAATCTCTGAAGCCTTTTTAAAGCACGCGTCTCTGTTTATTAAATAAATTAAGCTCCCCAGATTGTTACTTATATAATAAAATCTGATTTGTTTTGGCTGCATAAATTAGTGTCAAACTCTTAACAACGTTAAGCGAATTATCGTTATATCTGTACAGAACCCCAAAGTCTTAGGAAGGTTTTAAAAAATCAAAACTTTTTATTAACTCAGAACTGGAACATAAATGCTTAACTCATGCTTAAATTTCAGCCAATCACTTGTGCCGATGTAATTAAAGTAACAGTAAGTTCAAATTTAAAAGTAAGCTGTTAGACGAAGACTGTTGTTGTTGCGACTCTCACTTGTCTGTCGACAACAGCACAAATACACGACATTCATTGTGGCAAGGAATCATATACGCCTGTAATTGGTAGGCGTATATGATTTCTTGTCACGCCACCTATATGGAACCTTGAGCACCATACAGGTGACGTCCCGACTTGAACTCAATTCCGCCTCCAGTTCTAAGAGAAAACATCCCGGGGGCGATGGGTCCAAGGGTCTCCCACCCCACTTTCCCTATTTTCCCTACCAACAACTTCTCGAGAGGGCTGCCGGCTCGCCACATATTTAGAGTGACTCCCATGACTGTGTAACATCTACAAACATGTATGTCTTCTCCGGGATTCCAACCTGAGAGCTTCGTTACGGTAGTCAGAGTTACTAACCTTTACCCCGGTTAGAAGGTAGCCAAAAACTATACAGTTTAGTTTAACGCGGAGTTGGCTTACAAATATAACCGGCGTGAGTATTTAAATGTCGGCACTACAATGCAAATCCGAAGAATGAACTCTTATCTGAGCTAGTAAAAACCTATTAGCGTGGCTACGAGAAAAAAGAACACGCTCAGTCTTATAAACTAACAACCTTGGCTTAAATACTCTAAACTAATTTGCATTCTGGTGGGGAAACGGAAGGGAGAAGTGACAGTAAAGATCTAAATCATTATAACCGGTTAAATTAACATAAAGGAAACTTATAACTGTAAACCAAAAGACTTGAAAATGTTAATTTAGTTCTTTATCAATAAAAAAATATGTTCAAAAGCTGACCAGTGTATGATATATCACCAAACAGTTTATTATAAAGATATATTGTTTGAAAATACAGCAAAATAAAGAAAAGCGATAATTTTGTTTAAAAAATACTAAAAAATTGTCTGAATGGTCAGAAATGTAGTGAAGACATTAGTGTTATAAAAATTGTGTTGGAGTCTTATAAACAAAAAGCAGTAAAATGATTGATAAATATGCGTAATTGAAATATATTTTATTTTCCTTTTAGTAATAAGATTATTCTTTTAGTAATTATAATTCCTTTTAGTAATCCTTTTAGTAATTCAGCAATCAAATATATCATACATTTTATCTAACTGCGTAGAAATAGTATACAGTATGCGTTAAATGAAATTTTCTGCTTCTCTTATAAACGAGTTGTTGCTATTCTGAATGCCTGGACACTTATAGCTTAATGCATTTGCCTGAAATGACCAAACCTGTCGGCCATTTTACTATCTCATCACCTTGCGTGGTAATTTGTCTCGGCTTTCGTTCTCTCCCCGCCAATATTTATTACAGCTTAGTATTCAAATGGGTAATCTTAGTATTCAAATGGGTTGGCGTAATATAAACAAACAAACTCAGCTCTCTAACTCGCCACGTGAATTAAACACTCGCGTTTCTGATGTCCTGTCGAATCCCTTTTTATTATTTTCTTGCTGCTATGTAGAGTCTTTTAGGGTTACTATGCAGGGTTTTATTACTCTTTACATTGCTTTTATCGCTTGTATTTCGCTTGTACTTCTCTTCTTATTTCGGAAAGCCTTGATTTCAGTTTATTATTACTAGCAAGCTTTATTTACCAGACGAAAGACATACTCGCATGGTAAATGAGCGAATTAGTGATATGAATGAGAGTAATGATTCATTTTTTAAAGAGTTAGAGAGCGATATTTCTAGTGGTCCTCATAATGGACATTTTGTCAGAACTGAGCTCACTGAGTGTCTGCCTTCTTGTTCACGTGAAAGATGTTTTTACTTCTTTTTGGAAATAATCTTTCTTGTATTTTTTTATTACTTTAAATGTTTATTAATGTATTTCATCAACACGGATTAATTTGAAGAACGCTTCTGAAAACTATTTCTCGAAGTAAGCAATTTTTTTTATATATTTCCATATTAACCCGGCGGAAGCCGCAACAAGAAAAGTTACTAGAATCAGCGCGTGGGATATCACATATTACAATGTTTAAAATACGGTATAAACAGTTTTATTTGGTTCTAAAGCTGTTTTTCTTTTATAATACGCGAGTACGACTTGGGTTACAAAAGATGAATTTCCAAAATAACCTTACAGAGAGTTAAAATTAAGGTAAATGAAAATAATAACAAAATAAACATCATACCTCTAAGTTTTATTGCATCTCTAATACACAATGCAACTTATTTTATTTGTTTACACTTTGAAAACAATTCATTCAGTGTCCTTAGCACAGAAGGATTTTACATTTTAAATATAGCATTCGCGGTCTTCTGTTCTTGGCTCCAGGGCATCCATCACAACCTTTTATACGTAGTTGCTTCGAATTTCGTATATTCGTTTGAATTATTCCTCGAAACTTCTGCTCTTCTTTTTGCATGCAGTACTTAAGTTTTCTTGGTAAAGTATCAATCGCTGATCGTTTTTAAATACATTTTATTTATTAATTGTAATGCTATGTCTCTCAAAAACAGACATCTGCTTCTGTATATGGTTGGTGGATTAGCAGCTGAAAGTAATATAATTCGAGACTTTATTGCAGCAACATTCAGTGCAGAAAGGAAAATTACCGTCGGCCACTTCCTTGTTATTCTGGCAATTGAATAGCTTGCTGCCATTTCATCCACAATATTCACTGCTTCCTTAGTCGTATTATAAAAATATATAATTTTTAGCGTTTTCTTTTCTCCAGTATTGTCATCTATAGCATCATCGTTATGCAGCGTTAAAAGCATAAAAACAGATTTTCCTTTTTTTAGGAACATAAGAAATGAATGCTTTATCTTTTTCGAAACCAAACAGTGTAGAAAATATTCCTGTTTTCATCTTCAGTTTCCGCAATGTAATCTTCTTCACTTTCAAATATTTCTAATCAGTCTCATAGCCGCTGCATTTCGAATTCACAGCGAGTCATTCCTTTTTCCATAATGCGCTTAGAAATCTTTTAAAATTTAATTTCAAATACCTTAAAATCGCTTGCGAGTAGAAATACTTACTGTTACACTCTAGAAATAAATTTTTAAAATAAATATTAGGTCAGAAAAACACTAACGCGGACAGGTGTCACACCCCAGATGCCATAAAATACCGTAAAATATTTTTCTGAAACACACAGGCAACGAAAAAGCTGTTCCAAAAGTCACTCACTGCTAGAAACTCAGCTACAGAATGTAGTACAGAATTTCAGTTTCACAAGTTAGGAATATTCCAAATTTTTGTACAGTTAGGGTACAATACACCCCACGCGAATTCCCGCGGGTTAAGTAAAGTAAAATATTATTAAATGCTAATTTAGTATGTGTGATAGCTTATGTAATAATCTAAAATAGTGCCAAAAATTATGACGTTAAGACAAACGTGTTTTGTGCGCTTTTTTTGTCTAAAGTTAGGCTTCGTGGATTCTAAAGTTAGGCTTAACGCTCGTCCTGACGGTTATTCCTCTCGACTCCCATCTATCCAGAGGGAATGTCTTAAACAAAGGCGGGTAGTGTTGGAAGGGTTAATATGAGGAGACTGTTTATCACTGTGAGCTGTGGTTGTTGTAATGCACAGTTTTGTCTTAATATTCAAAGTTCTGTTTAAATAAAAACCTCTTTTACAACCTTCCAAAACTTTGTCTTTCCATCTGAAACATAGCGATACTTGCTACTCATTTGTTGAAATAGGACTAAAGTAGCAGTACTAGATCTTATAAACTGTTACCAAGGCTGCACCACCAGAGACGACGCAAAAAAGGAGAAACTCCATCTCAATTTTATGACAAACACTAACGAGAATCGATCGGTCTTCTTATATTTATATCTCCAAACTTCCTGAGATGCAAGTGTACGATTGCGAAGGTGACAAGGATTAAACTCAAACAGTACCATGAAAGTCAACATTGTCTGGAAAAACTGGACTAAAAAGTTCTGTAACCTGCAGTACGGCTATGGGGAACCAATGAGGTGTCTTGTAATGAAAATGGAAGCTATTGTAGATGCATCATTAGTGAGAAAATTTTAGAACTTCTTTTCGTTCCACAGATTTTAAGTAGCTTACCTGAAAATTACGCTACATTAATAACAGCTTTAGATACAAGACCAGAATCAGCAGTAACAGACCAAATTAAAAGCAAATTTCTGAAGTTCTGAGTATATTAATTCAGAATAAACTGCTGGAAGAGTACTCTCGTCAGAACGAAAGTAAAGAATCTGGTACAAAGAGCAAGGATAAAGCTCTATAGTCATATTCTTGTTTTCTCAGTAACATTCCAGCTGACAAAAATAAAGCACTTACTTGCTTCTGTTGTAAAAACTTCGGACACGTGAAGGCTGATTCCAGTAAATATGCGAAATAGAAATTTAAGCATAATCAAAAGTAACAAGACGATGCAGCTATGAATTCAAGTGACATCCATGAGGCGTAATAAGATTCTAATCATATTTGTTTTACAAGTGTGAATAACTTACATGGTTATTGATGTATCGATTCTGAACTCTATACACTGGTGTGCAAAAATTAAGGACGAAGACGAAAAATTAGCATATCAGCTGAACGAAGAGGCAGAGCGGACAGAAAGACCAATCAGGAGATTAAGTAAGGTGATGTACGGTAGCACATGCGCAGATATGCAGGTAGACGTAATGGGGGAGAGTCTGAGTAGTATAAAGCATGTTGTCGGTGTAAGATCAGTATTTCTGGCAAAGAGATTGCACGCCGTATAGCAGTTAAAATCACACCGAGTTGCTGCCTCAGCGAGAAATGGCGAATAATCAATCTGTTAGACGACATCTGGATGCTTTTACCCGAGGTCGAATCATTGGGAAGTTGGAGGAAGGCCGCAGTGTGACAAGTGTGGCTGCAGAGTTCGGAATTGCTCACAGCATCGTTTCACGACTTTGGAGACAATTTCAAACTACAGGAACAGCTATCCGGGGGTTTAGTAGTGGTCGTCCACGAGGAACCACACCCGCAGATGACCGGTATATTGCCTTACAGGCCAGAAGAAACAGGCGGCAGACAGCGGGAGAAATCGCTAGACACACGACACAGGCGACTGGACGACCGATATCGCGTTTTACCGTGGCCAGAAGACTGCACGGTGGTGGTCTGTTTGCACGACGCCCTGTACGGTGTGTACCTCTAACGCCTGCCCATCGGAGAAGGCGTTCTCTGTGGTGCCGGGAACACCGGAATTGGAGAGACAATGAATGGGGACGAGTACTCTTTACAGATGAGAGCAGATTTAGTCTGAGTTGCGATTCTAGACACATACACATCTGGACAGAGCGGGGAACACGCAATAACCCCTTCAACATCATCAAAAGGGACTGTTTTGGAGGTCGCGGAGTTCTCGTTCGAGCAGACATAATGCTTGGTAGCCGGACCGACCTTCATATCTCCCAAGGAGGTTCGTCACCTGGGACTGCTATTGTAACGAGGTTCTTCTTCCTTACATGCGTCTTTTCACAAGGGCTATGGGTCCTCAGTTCCTCTTCATGGACGACAACGCTCCACCTCATCGCACAGTTACTGTCGAAGAGCTGTTGGAGAGTGAAGATACTGAACACATGGATTGGTCGGCAAGGTCTCTGGATCTAAATCCCGTCAAGCATGTACGGAACTTAACTAGGGAGACCCGTGGCAGCACGTAACTTATCGCCAGTAACGATTCCGAAACTGAGATTGGTGCTACAAGAGGAACCAGCAGCAGTGTCTCAACAGCTCATTAACAACCACATATCCAGCATGCACAAATGATGGGAAACCGGCCTAGCAGTCAGGGGAGATCATATCCCCTATTAAAGACCGGATGTTTCTTGCTGGACACCCATCACAGGAATGTTTCGGCCTTCAGCCGCATTGCGCTCCATGCTACTTTTTCAATAAAGCTTCTTTTTATCCCTCTGATTTTTCTTTTAGTAAGTGTTGCTTACATTACTCATGTCCTTACCTATTGGGGATCTTACGGTATTAAATGTGTTGATTTGGGAAACTTTTGTACAAAGTTATATTGAAAAAACCGTCTCGTCCTTAATTTTTGCACACCAGTGTACATTCACTTGTGGTTTGGCCATTATAAAGCTCGTTCACCAATTTTGATAGTAATTCCTCTCCTGAGCGAGTAATTTTGGCTAATGAAAATGCAATATTTAATCAAAGAAAATGTTGGTTTGATTTATTTAGTTACAGCAAAGCATTCGACGACTATCTGTCTACGCGGAAGGATGCTTTCGTTGAAAACGTTCGAAATGAAACTAGCTAGTATATACTTTGTACATCAGGAAAACCACGAGAACACATATGCAGCCAGCCCATTTGCCGGAATTTAAACCTCGGATCAAACTACAATAACTATAACAAAGTATTTATTCCCTCTTTTCAACACGACATCATTGTCTAACGGTAGCACACTCGGCGCTTATTCAAGAAATCCAGGTTCAAGTGCCAGCGAGCGCATTGCTCATTTTTCACTTTTCCAGCATCAAAAGATGCTAATGACTCTAAAGTGGCGCCCGAACTAAATTTGACGAATGACAATGCTTCACCACCAGGATTTAGCGACTGGGTACTATAATCTCCAGTTGCCCTTTGAAACGAGGAGTATATAAAGTATTTTACCCTCCCTTTCTGCATACTTTCCTGGTGTAACGGTAGCAAATTCGGTGCGCATTCAACTGGCCCAGGTTCGAGTTTCGGTGAGGATTTGCTCATTTTTCGTGTCTCCAGCTTCAAAATAACTTACAATCTCTACATAGTACTAAGGGACTTGACCGTTAGGCCGCTAGTGGTCAGTCATGGAAAAGGAAATTGCTTGGTGAAGTATTAAATTAATCATATTGAAGAAATACAGATTTTAATACTAAAGATGGACTTTTTTGGGCAATTTGCCCAGGACTATTAATTTCGTTTTGGCATTTTGAAGTTGATTCACTAAAAGCGTTCTTTCACTTTTTAATGTGTTGCCACTAAGTGTTATCGCCCTGTATTATATTTAAAGAAATTAAATAATGAAGACTTTGCATAAATGTATATATGTTTCTCGCATTGTGATCTCGCATTATATGTATGTTTCTCGCAGTGTGGTGGTACCTAGAGCCGTCCAATTTTGAATAACGTAATCCTACTCCGAATATGGGCATCTGGAAGTCAAAATTTGAAATTTGGAATTTGTTTTATTATCAATTTCATATTTTGTAAAACTTCAACGAATTTTTTATTAGCTAACTCAAGGATTTCAAAGAGAGTAGTGGCAACCTTGCACCCCCCCAAAAAAAATTATCTCCAGTGCGTGAAACTGTGCATCGGGAATTTTAAAGATATACTCATTTTAAAATTATTTTACGATATTACTCTTGAAAGGAATTTTATTGTTTAAGTGTTAACATGTTATTTAATAAATAAAGGTAACACACAAAATCTTAAAAAAAAACGCCGCTTTGAACATAATTTAAAATCTCAAAAACTTTCAGTGTTTTTAGTTATTTTTTCGCAGTTATCTGGGAATATATTATCAGTAAAGAAGCTAATGGATAATGGATGTGAAGTAAGGAATGTGGAACGCAATGTTCTGGAACGCCATTTGTTTGCATTATCAATCATCTGTTTTTGAAACAATTTAAGGCCGAACTCAAATTGAGCGTGTCAGGGGAAAGGTGAACATTTGTTTGTATTGGCAGTTATCTGTTTGACATAAAAACTACACCTTAACGTAATTTCTTTGAAGAATGCCTCCTGGAAATACTGCACTGAAGAGGAGAGAAAAGGAGCTAAAGCTGCACAAAAACGGCTTTCTCGACAAAAAGAAGCCACTGAGCAAAGAAAGAAATGTACCGCCAATGGTTTCCTTCATTGCACTCTGCTTTCAGCAATTAAGCAAGTAGAAGGGGGAAACCCCGTGGGGCAGTAAGAAAAATGGCGTCCTCGCCGCCGCCTCTGCGTAATTCAGTTTGAATTAGCAGACAACTTTGCACAAATCATTTTAATTGCAATTTATAATATCTAGAACAGCGGTCATTTCCTATGACCGCCGAGTTTTCTAGTTTCATTATAATTCTACTAAAATTATCCATGTAAGTACAAAATTCGTAGCAATATTTATGATAAGGAGGAACAAAGAAAATCGCTTTAACATATTTTTGACTGCTTTCCATAAATCTCTCATTTATTCATACCTTTCAATGGCAGTAAGGAAGTTATTTCTGCAATGGTATTATATTCGTTTTCGGTGCACCTAATGCAAACTGTACATTGTTAGTAACAGCATCGCTAATTCTGTACCTTTCTATGGATTTGCAGTCTAAGGATTATACATGTCTGTAATCGCCAGGAACGTCTGAAACTTATTAAAAATTCTGGTATAGGATTTAAACTGAAATGTTTGAATAATGATTTATCCTGCTCCGTATAAATGACTTCACAAAGTTAATCGAATATGCAATAATTGTGGATAAAATTTGCCTTTCCATGAGTCCGTTGGCTTTGTAGTAACTACTTCGGAACAGAACCTGGAAAATATTCCAAATTCAAATTCCCAGCGAGAAATATCTTTACTGACTATATAATCCTTGTCTATAATCTCTTAAATTTAATCCGCTATTAATCAGATTCACTACTGATGCACTGACATAACAATACATCCATAAACACTATTGCTATTAACAGAATTTGTTAAAGTTTATTTGAAGAATATTTTTAGCACAAAAGAACTATTAGCCTCGACGGCATTTTGTATTTCAAGGTATTTTAATTAGATGACGGTTTTATGCTAATAGATAATCATCATCTCTAAGACGACTACTTCCACGAAAATCGTGTGGAACAATTGTGGTCATCTTAAAAAAGATCCATTGCACTGGTAAAATATGAAAGATGTATTACAATTAGCACATGATTATTAGAAAGTTATCTGTCAATTTCAGAAATTAAAATTTCATTATTTGTTTTCTTCTGATGCAGGCAAATGGTACTAATAGTTTTAAGATTTTTTAATTCAGAGTATAAATAAAAGTTAATTTAAAATGCTGTTTAAAGTTAATAATAAATTTGTTGATTTTTATTGTAGGGCTAATTATGCATCTTAATCCTCACAGAAAAAATCTGATGTATACACCAAAAACGTTCTTGTTTCGGAATATTCAATTATAAGCATTTTCCTGTATTTCAAACGGAATATTCAATTATAAGCATTTTCCTGTATTTCACTTACGCTTGTTTCCTCGAATATCATTAGAGATACATTTCTCATTCAATTAACTCAGTTCTTGCTTCTCGACAAGGGAAAAATACATAAAACTTCAAAATATCTTTATTAAAAATGGAAAAATATAGAAAATATAAAACACCAATAAAGTTAAACAATTAAAAAAAACAATTTTTACAAATAAAATTACAGTTTCTACGCAAAAACAAGCCATCCGGCCAACAGGAAAGAAGGCAGATTTTTCGATGCACAAAACTGAAAGTTTACTTTCAGTCCCACTCGGAAAAAAGACACTGAAGGTGCAGAAAGTGACTTAATTTACTATTCTGCTAAGTTTCAAATGTAAACAAATATGGCTACTATGGTAAAATGGTGCTATGGCTCCTAAGCTAAAAATTACGCTTAGCAGCACTTAAACAGTTTTTATATTGTTGATAATTCTACAACATTAACTAAAGGCATAAAAACCTTAACCGGAAGCTAAGAACAACATAATTCAATCATTTTCAAAGCAAAAAATGCACAATTTACCGATATATAAGAATAAAAAAAAACTTAACTCAATGAGTCGAGTAACAAAGTGGGCATATAGTGCGGCCGAATGCAACCAAAAAGGGAGGTGCACATTGATATACACTCACGTTTGTGAAAATTGCAACACCAAGAAGGAATCGTCATAATTGAATGCAATTTAATACACAGTTGAGTGGTAGTGGTACAAATAAATGATTAAATGTTCAAAGCAAACAAACAAGAACAAGAGATCAGAATCAGTATTTTGTGTGGCCACCACGCGCCGCAATAAGTGCTGCTACACGACGTGGCATGGAGTCAAACAAAGTTTGAATGTCTGACTGAGGAAGAGCATTCCATATCGTTTGTACGCGTACCCAAAGTTCGTCTGCAGACGCAACAGGACGAGGATCACGAGCAAGACGCCGACCAATGACATCCCACACATGTTCAATTGGCGACATATCCGGGGAACACGCAGGCCAAGGAAGAAGCTGTACCTGCTGCGCTGCAAAGAAGGATTTAACAATCCGAGCAGTATGAGGGCGGGCATTGTCCTGTTGAAATACAGCGCCTGGCAAGCTTTGAAGGAAGGGAACAGCTTCGGGCTGTAGAACTTCACGGATATACCGGTTGCTGTTCAGATTGCCCACAATTCGTAGCAATTGAGATCGTCTATGATATGCTATGGCGCCCCAGACCATAACTCCGGGTGTTCGTCCACTGTGGCGTTCGATAATGCACTCCGGAAGGTGGCGTTCACCGGCATAGCGTCTGACACGAATGCGGCCATCATGGTACCACAAATTAAAGCGGGATTCGTCAGAAAACACGACATGCTGCCAATCAGCACGCCAGTCTCTATGCTGATTGGCCCATTGTAGCCGCAGGCGGCGATGGTCGTGCGTTAGGGGGATCCTGTATAAAGGAGTCCGTGCGCGCAGTCCACACTGCAGCAGACGTCTACGAATTGATGAAGCACACAATGAAACACCTGTAGCTATTGACCACAGTGCTGCCAATTGTCTAGAGGAAGCTGTACGGTCCGTCCGCGCCATGCGGACCAGGTGTCTATCATCGCGAGCTGACGTCACATTTCGGGGTCCACTCCCGGATTTCCGAGTTGTCCGACACTCGTCCGTCCACTGCTTCCAAACGCGCATCACTGTGCTGCTGTTACGCTGCACACGAGAGGCTACTGCACGATACGACAATCCAGCTTCACGAAGGCCGATGATTCTCCCTCGTTCAAACTCTGTAAGTTGTTCAAATCTCGCTCTCTTTCGTCGACGAGGCATAAGTACAGATTGAGTTAACGTTTACCACTAGCAGATAACCACCGATAACCATACACGCCTCGCTACAGCCGTCTATTTATTCGGATCCATCAGCCGTTCAGAGGGCGCTGCTCAGCATACGCATGCGCTACGGATTTGCAATTCTAATCATTTGCATATCATGCGCTACTTTGTATTTCCTGAAAATTTCAGCTCATTCGCGTAAGTCCTTCATGGTGTTGCAATTTTCACAAACGTGAGTGTATTATAATCGTATAAACAAAATTTCAGCTTTCTGAGGCTACACGTTTTTGAGTTATGTGAGATACATACATGCACACGTGTGTACGTTCTTACGTACGTCACGAAAATATTTCTTCTGAATCCATTTTAAATCCTTTTTGCAATCATTTTTGAGAAAACGATTCCTTTATTCTATTCTAACATAGAGATAGCACCCAAAAATATCGTTAAATTGCATTCGATAGCGGTCAAAATGGATTTTCATTGAAATGTGACAAACGAAAATTTTCGCGATTACAATACTTCCTTTATTTCGTACAAGGAAGTAAAAAGCGTTGATATACTTCAAAGTTCCATTAATTTAGACCTCATCAACGATTTTTTAATATACATATTTTAATACATATAACACATGCAAATGTTTAAAGTATTCTTTGTTAACGTACATATTAGGAAAACATATTTCATTTATTTAATAGGTGTAAATATTACGTGTAGCGTCAAGTCTAGTAAAGCTGTAAAATATTTTAAATAGCACTCTAATGAAGGTTTCATTAAGTACTTCCATATAGAAGTATTAAAATATATATGTTACTACATTCTTAGAACCATAAAAGGAAACTTACTTTTAATAATTGAGGTGTCATTAAATTTTGATGAAAAATAAATTTGCCACAACTAAACGTCCATAGTAACTCCCACCTTAATTCTTAACATCATTCATTCATTCATTCATTGCTGACTGTAGCAATACAAGATACGCTTCTGCGAAAGGTAAATATGTTTTCTTGGAAATATAAGTAATTAAAATTAAGCAAATCATTTAGTAATTGTATAAAAACATGACATGCTAAATTTATTTTATAAATTTTAGTAAAGCAAGTCATATTTTCCTTTAATATATATTTTAATATTATTTTCCTATAATAAATATGACAAGTATGCAGTATACAGTGTCTCACAAAAGTGATGGGACACTTGTGCTTTACAAAAGGAAACTTTGGGAAAATAAATTAAAAAAGCATGTAAAAATTTTTTGTGGGTGTGTTTCATACTTAAATTTACTAGTAACAATAACATACTAACATACATTTTCTCAAAATATTAAAATATTAATTTAATAAAAATACAATTGTTTAGAACAGAGCAAAAAATGGCTCACATAAGTGATGGGACACTTACTTTTCCACCAAATATTTATCCAAAAATTTTACTTTTTAAAAGCTTTTAATATTTTATTGGATTTCCTTTTACTTTTAAAACATGATTTAATCTTCTTGGGATGGATTCGATTTGTGATTTCTGGAGTGATTTTTCCCCATTCTTCTTGAAGCACCGATTTTAATTGTTGTTTTGAAGAAATGGTGTGTTTGCGAATTCTTGATTCCAATTCTTGCCAAATATTCTCTATGGGATTTAAGTCTAGAGATTGTGGTGGTGTTTTTATTATTTCAGGACAGTTATACAGCAGCCAGATTCTAACGTTCAAAGCAGTGTGCTTGGGGTCATTGTTCTGGTAGAATTTAAAATCGTTATGAAGGTTCAATTTTCGTGCTGAAGGTTTCAAATTTTGATTTAATATGCCAATATTCTTGTACTGATACATTATATGTCAATAAAAACAAGATTACCAAATCCAGAGGACGACATACACCCCCGTACCATAACTCCTCCTCCACCATGTTTTACTGCTGGCACCAAGTTCTGTTTGCGAAATTTTTCCCTGGGTTTTCTCCACACCAAGATTCGACCGTTAGAACCAAATATATTAAATTTACTCTCATCAGCAAATATAACTTCATTCCAGTACTCAAAATTCTTATTTATGTTGGATTTTGCGAAAGCCAGTCTGAGTTTTCTATTCTTTTCACTTACAAAGAATTTTTTCCTGGCTGCTCTACCGCGATGTCCAGCAGATCGAATTACTCTTCTAATAGTCTCAGGATTAAAAATTATTCCATATAATGCTTGTAAATCAGCAACTTTAGGAGCACTCATTCTTGGATTTTTTTTAATATTTCGAACGATAATTCGCTTTATTCCATTGGATAGCTTTGATGGTCGGCCAGGTCTTCTTTTATCCTGAATCATATGATTCTTTTTATATCGTTTAATGATACTGAAAACTGTTGAATGACTCAAGTTAACTGTTTCAGCAGTTTCTCTAATAGATTTTCCACGTTCAATATGCAAATTAATAACTAATTTTCGAATTTCAGGCAAAGTTTCTTTTCGTTTAGCATTCATGGCTGCACAGAGCTAAAAAACACAAAAATACCAAAACAAACTGGAAAGAAATAATGCAGACGATTTTATAAATTATTGCCAATTGCTTTTGAGTAAAAATAAAAACCCCAAAAAATATTTTTAGACGATTTTTGTTGCATAGTCTAATGGTGTCCCGTCACTTATGTGAGCCATTTTTTGCTCCGCTCTAAACAATTGTATTTTTATTAAATCAATATTTTAATATTTTGAGAAAATGTATGCTATGTAATAATTGTTACTAAATTTAAGTATGAAACACACTCACAAAAAATTTTTACATGTTTTTTTAATTTATTTTATTACGGTTTCTTTTTGTAAAGCACAAGTGTCCCATCACTTTTGTGAGACACTGTAGTGAACTTAATGATCTTACTATCGCACATTTTTGACACATTAATAATTTTAAAAAAGAATCCTACAAACGCTTTCGCACACTAAATAGGGTATAAATGATTTATCAATTCTCTTAAATTCGTTATATTTCTTTCAATGCGTTTTCTTTTTTCTGTCTTTACCTGTAAGTATTATTAAGGATTTTATATTTATTTAGGTATTTTTTTAGAATTGTAATTAAAATTGTTTTATTTTCCCGTGCAAAGCAGACAATTTTTGAAGAGAAAGCTACGTCGGAAAAGTAAAAATACAAGAACGCGTGCTTTTAGTATTTAATAAAAAATATCTCGTAATTGCTGCTGCCATCCAGAAAAATTGAGAAAATAGATTTTAAATGGATTTGACCAGAATGTTCTCGTAAATATTTAAAACGCTTGTAAAAGCCGAATTAAAACACCTCAGCTCAGTTGTAGCTGTTTTAACACTAGAAGCGCCGTTGGGGTCATTTTGACCTTTTTTCCCAATTTTCCGCGTTTTTTTTTTAACATACAGCTGAGCTTCGAAGCTGATTTTTTTAAATTTTTCTAAAATGTTTCCAAGTATACTATGCCAATTTTTCATATTTCTACGTTAATTATTTAAATAAATAACCGCAGATATACCTAAAACAGCCAACTGGGGTCATTTTGAACCTCATAGAAAAACGACATATTTTTAAGCGAATGACCGTTTTCGAATTCCCGATGCCACGTTTTCGTTTTCTGCGCATGGAGAAACACGTAGCTCTTATCGCGATGACTCAGGCGAGAAAACTAAATTCCAGAACGGAGCATATTCTCTCTCCATTGCAATGCCGAGAGGAAGAGGATTGCCCTCCTTGAACAGTTGAAATCAGATATAAGTGGTGATGATAGCAGTGATGAAGATTTTAACGTTGATGTGAACTGATAGAATGCGTCGCTCTCTGAAAGCAGTGATAGTGATGTCGAGGACAATTCTGGAAATGTGATCCCTATGCGGAAAGCCGGAAGCTCACGTGGACGCGGACGTGGTCAAGGACGAGGTAACAACGTTGCTGGCAGCAGTAATGAGAAGTATACCTTATCCAGCGGTATTCTCTGGACCCCTATGAATCTTAGCAGCACCGCTTCCACTTCAGGTCGCACGCCAGTTCGAAATATTGTAACCACTGCAAGTGGACCAACGTCGTTTGCTAGTCGTAATATAGGAACAAATCCTGCTTCAGCGTGGCGTTTGATGGTGAGTGAATCAATGGTGAAACACATTTCAATCATGTACAGTTGCTGAGGCACGACGCCAACGTAGAGATGATAGTAACTGGCATGTTACTCTGGAAGAACTTGATGCCTTTTCTGCCCTCCTGTATGCCCGTGAAGCACTAGGCCATTCAAAACTTTGTGCAGATGATTTGTAGAACAAGAATTGGGGACCACATGTGTTCAAAGAAACAATGTCACGCAATCGGTTCCGTGAAATAATGCGGTATCTCAGATTCGATGTCCGAAGCACCAGAACTGATCGTCTCGCCACTAACAAATTTGCTCTCGCTTCTGAAACCTGGTACAAGCTAATGGAAAACTGTTATTTATGCTATAATCCTGGACCAGAAATAACCGTTGATGAACAATTGTTGCCTTGTAAATCAAGATGTAGATTTACCCAGTACATGGCGAATAAACCGTACAAGTTTGGCATCAAATTCTAGCTAGCAACTGATGTAAAATCCAAATATGTTTTGAATGGTTATCCTTATCTGGGCAAGGATGAAGAACGACCAACTAATTTACAACTTGGGGAAAGTGTAGTTCTCAAATTACTGCAACCACATCTAAACTCCGGACTCAGTGTCACAACTGACAGTTTTTTTTACTTCTGGTGAAACTTGCAGATGAACATTCTGCGAAAAAAACCACAATTGTTGGGACGATGCATCTGAATAAGCGAGAATTACCCCCTATTGCTCGTGACACTTCTTCGGCACGATATTCATCTTTTGATCTGAAAAATGGAGACAACACTCACAATATATAGGTGCAAGAGCAAAAAGAATGTCGTGATTCTGAGCACGATGCACAGTAATGTGTTTGTTGACGACAGCATAAAGAAAAAACCGAACACTGTCACTTACTACAACAGTACAAAATGTGGCGTTGATGTCGCAGATCAGATGCTGAGGAAATATAGTACAAGTAGTGGAAGTCGCAGGTGGCCTGTACATGTTTTTTGCAACGTCCTTGACATTGCTGCACTCAATGCTTGGATTATATTCAAAGAATCCTTGGGCACCTCTATTTCCCGTCGAGAATTTATTCTTGCACTCGTGGAAGAAGTACGAGTTGGTGCACTACGCAACAGATGCCCTCCGATTGCTCAAATACAGACTCTTAAACGAAAGAAATGTGCATTTCAAAGTTGCAAGGGACAAAACAAGACTGTTGTCAGCTGTGAGGGATGCCAGAAACCAATTTGTGGTAAATGTGTTGCTGTCACTGTCAAGCGTTCGTATTGTATCACCTGCGGTAACGTATAACAAACTTTGGAAATTATTGTGTGTTTATTCCCAATTTACGTTTTTTTTTGTAATTTTTTGCATATGTTCTATTTTCCACTTTTTGCATTTGTATCTTTTGTTTGTTTTTCATAGATTTTGTTTTTGTAATCTTACATTGAAAGATATTGTGTGCTGATTTGCACTAATTACACGAAAAAAATTCAAAAGTATAAAAAATAAATAAAAACCTCTAAAAACTCTTTTATGTGGTCATTTCAGCATCATTTCAATCACTTACTGTGTTTCTACTTACATTTCTTATAAGGGTCAAATTGACCCCCAATGGCGGTTTTCGGTTAGTCTGAAATTCGGCTGTTCTAGTGTTAAGCTAACCGTTGTTTACTTAATTGTTATTGAATGTAGTGGATTTGCTGTGAGATAGAATTAATTTATCTGTTTTGAATTGAGTTCTGTTTAACGTTTGTGATACTGTGATATTGTACAAATATCGCTGAGGAAATATTTTACTGTTTTGTTTTATTTATTGCGAAAAGAACAAATTTAACTTTTTAAAGACTTGTGCATTTAATCTATTACGAACCGCTACACACGCACCAGTATCATCTTTCTCCCACAAATGAGTTTCGTGAATGATGTTTTGTTGAAACAACTATGAGATGATAAGCTAAGAAAATACTTCACTTCCTTATATTATTAAAAAATTTGATGTGCACATCACATGACTTCCTTGTAAGGAATATTAAATTATACGCATTTTTCCTGCCTTTCATTTAAACTTAATTACTCGAATCTTATTAGAGATATATTCCTCATTCAGTTAATTCAATTCTCACTTCGCAACAAGGCAAAAATACGTAAAAATTCTAAGATATAGTAAAACATAAAACATAAAACAATTAAAATTCTAAGATATAGTAAAACGAGCAATTCAGCCCACGGCCAAGAACGCAAGTTTTTCGCTGAACATAAATGAACGTTTACTCTCAATCAGCAAAAAGACACTGAAGGTGTAGAAATTGATTTAATTTATTGTGGACGCTATACGGAGTCAATATACGGGATAATTTAATAACTTAAATGATAATTGCAGAATGGATTAAGCATAATTTCATTCGAAATAATAAAAGATGACACTATTTTGTTGTTGCAGAGCTCCGTTTCTCTAGATTAGCAACAAATCCACTATTTTGCTAAGTTTCAAATGTAAACAAATATGGCTGCTATGCTTTTTTCATGTCTTGAAACTTGTTCAAAAATAGCAGACCCCTACTCAAGTATATGCCTTGAATAACAAAGATCCTTCCTTCATAATTTTGTGTTACATTTAGTCATCAATAAACATGTTTTTTAAAAAATAAAAAAAAGAGACACACAGAACTTTTTTTTTTTCATTTTTAGTTAACCCAAAGTGATTATTTTTCAGTAATATAAAAATAAATTGATAGTGTGTGGATGACAAAACATGTATTTTGTTTAAAACATTTTGGTGTTCGGACCATAAAATAAATATAGCAAATACTATATGAAGGGTGTCGAAAGACATACACAATTTCAAAGGAACCGCAAAATCGCTGTTCCGAATTATCAAAAAATAACCAAGATATGATTTCTGCGTAAATCCCACTAAACTATACAAATTTCCATTATCTGTCCAACAATGAATGTCTCTTTTATGCGATTCTGGCTTTTCGATTTGTATGAAACTGCCGTCTGTGGAGATTGGAGGAAGGAAGCTCTGATTTTAAACAAAAAACACCCCATCTGGAGACCAAAGCCTGAGAGCAATGCTTCACTTGTAGTGCGTTGTTGGCCCCTCCTTTTATTCCTAGCTCCATCTGTAAAAGGGCTTCCTTCGAGAGACCTATCATAAGTCAGTGACGATCGGCATGGAACCCTAAAATCGAACAAGTGGTATTTCTTAAGAAGAAGACACTCCATGCGTCAATGCACAAGCAATTGCTACTTGTTTTTTTATTTCCCTTAATACATGATCTGGAGAATCTAGAACTGCAACCAGTTGCATCTATATCATGAACAGCGCAGGTACTGTAACCTTGTAGGGATTTATATTTAATTTTAATAACCAGTTAAATTTATGTTCTTTAGTATAAACCTTCATTCCCCTAATTGCCAATGCCAGAATATTTAAATTTGGTAGCGCACGGGAAGTAACACAAATTCTACCTTGAGGAGAAAAGATTTAAATACTGAGTTCTAGAAGGGAAAGTTAGAGAGTTTGGGCAAGCGCTGTACTTCTGTAGCGTGAGCTTATGTTTCTGCATGTATTGCTGGTTAAAGCGGCGTAACAGCTATTACTTTGTTGCCATTAGATTTTCGACGCAATTTTAGGCCACAGGATTATCTGAGCCCTGTAGAGTAATTCTATTGCTTGTTAATATCCTCGAACTTTTAGTTTAGTTCTTGTTATTTGAGTTACAGCCCGAGTAAGATGTAGTGTGCTAGTATCAACTCTACGAATTTTGAATTTGAAACAGTTAATAAAGGGTTCTCTTTACCCTTCTCCTGTGGGGTTTCTACACCCTTCAGCTGTCACATCAGAAGATAAACAAGTAGATCTTACAACCTCATGACCACCCACAAAGAGTTCGTACAAATACTGCAACCAGGTGATTACCTCCACAAATGGTTGCTTTTGCTCAATGTTATTTTGCAGAAGAATAAAATGAAGACATTTAAAAGCTGAAAAAAATAGATTATTCCAATTCAGTATTTTCAGGCGGCTTTAAAAAAGTATGCATTTAATGATCCTGAATTAAAATTGTGAGGAAATCTATATGTAGGTTCCAGAATAAAATATTGGAGGTTAAGTTGCGGAAACACTGCATATGATGAAAGTAGTGAAATCTTTATTTGGTATAGTTTTCCACAGTTATTTGCCACATTACTCGTTATAACCAGTGTTGCCAGATCGTGCCATTTTTCGCAAATTTGCGACTTTTGACGAACTTGTGCTAGTAAAATTTTAGTACTTGCGATTTTGCGAAATTTTTGCGACATCCATCATTTTCTTATGCTACTTTTTGTGATTTCAAAGATTTTTTTAAATACATCGTAAAATGCTTTTACATAACTTTAAAATAATGTATTAATTAAAAATAATTTATATAAAAAACAGTTTATTTAGGCTTAACTAGAAGTTGACATCTGGCAATCTTGTTTACATTTACATAGTTTGACGCCGGTATGATACGAAGGAGGTAGAGGAAGGGGAAAAGCGGGAAAGAAAGAAAAAAAATCTACTTCGGACCTCTCATCTTCCCCTCCTCGACCCAGTGTGTTTTGCTTTTTAAGTCAGTCCCACCTTATTCCATGGTGATAACGAATTGAACAAAAGGACTTGCAGCTTGCGCACCATATATTGGGTACCCAAACAGAGAAAGAAATGAAATTCATTCTTCTGATTATAAGTGTTGCTAAGAACTAAGCAATGGAAATGGCTTAAAATGAAAGCAACGGTATTTTTCTAAATAACAACACAAATAAATTTAACAGCGAAATAGCAAGACTTGCTTAATCAGAAACTGAAATGAATCTACCACGCAGAAGTGAAATCTCACTGAAAAGCATTCCTCAATTAAAATGTTCACATTTAAGCAAAAAACAACGACGAATTAAAAAATTAACAGCCAACTCAAATAATTTATTCTAAAAGTCTAAACGTGAGGAATCGGAATGGATATACACAAATGAATTTACAAATAGAAGCCTAAATTAAATTAGAATTAATTAAAAAAGAAATGAACATTTAAATAGTTGAAAATGAGCAATGCAGTTTTAAAATTTTCGTTTAAGCTAAGATATGTAATTAAAAAGATTAAGAATCGAATACAGTCTGTAACTTACGCAACCAATAGACAGTAAATTTGTGATGACGTCAGAGGTCATGTGAGCGTGCATAACTATGACGTCACAAAAATCACGTGATTTCTGACATCATTTGCGATTTTTGTGACTTTTTAAGTCTTCTTTTGCTACTTTAGTTGAAAAATTTCTGGCAACATTGGTTATAACTGAAGCGATAAATATTACGAAACCCAAAATTTCCATGTTCTAACACCTGTGAAGGTTTTTTGCTTTGCATTTCAATAATCAAATTCTAACCATTCTACACCTTAAAATCGAGGCGATGAATTTGATAGATATCACAGTCAAAAACACCATTAAAGATTGAAAATAATGCTAAACATTTCTTTTTTAAATTTATACATAGAACTTTCTGGAAGTAGCTTTCAGAGCAGAAACAGACAGAACCTTTCAAAAAGTCAAACTGATGCACGATCCTTTGACTATTAACAACCTAAGCCGAAGCATTTCTTGATGGCTGATAATATATTTATCTTCCACATTAGCGAGGAAAGGATGATAAAACGCAAAGGCTGAAAACTTTTCGTGACTTTTCATTCATATTCTAACCATGATATACCGCTGACTCTGCTAAATTTATTCTGTAATTTATGACTTGCTAGAAGCTAGACTGTGTGAAATGCATGCTTGCTGATATAAGGTTTAAACATGCATCTTTGCATATTAAAGTTTGATAAACATCCTTGTAAAATTTCGGGATTCTGATAAACAGCTTTTAACGCAGATATGTGTTAGTGATATCGCAAATGCCTTACTGCGAGATGAAAGGATGAAACAATTGCTAGATTTAACACAGATTTTTGAATAAAAGTATATCCAAAATTTGATCTTGGAGAAAATGATATTTTCTGCTTATTTTATGAAAACAGAAATGTTATTTCAATGTAATGATGCTGTAGAGTCATTAGATTATTTGAAGAAGGAGATGTGAAAAATGTGCATTGTCTTCGCCAGGACTCTATCCTGGATCTTTCGAACACGTGCCGAGTGTGATACCGTTACAAGGTGTGCTGGAAGCAGGAAGAAAACACAAAAGGGCGACTGGGGATGAAGAGACTTAATCGCCAAATCCTAATGGTGACGGATACTACCTTTCTTTGATTCGTTACGGATAATACGTACTCCACTACGTTTCAATTCTCTCGCCAGTTTAGAGTCATCGGAATTTTTTGAAGTAGGAAGCGTGAAAAAGTGCAATGCCCTCGCTGGCACCCGAATCCTGGATCTCTCAAATACGAGCAGAGAATGCATCCAGTTACACCGCGATTCGAAAAGTAGGGGTATTATCTTATATAATTCCACTCATAAAGACGACTGAGGATTACTCCAAATCTGGATTCGAATCCCAGAACGAACTACGAGTGTTCAACGACTTTACCGCTCGAACGCTGCTGGGGCAGCAGCTATAGAAAGCTTTAACTATAAATAATTCTTAAGTTTGAACGATCTGGATTTTCTTGAACCTTAAATCATGCTGCAGTTTGTACACACTGACAAGTCTCTGTGAATGCTGAGGAAGTTTTGCTCACACTCCGGACTTACCCAGCAAATAAGCCGTTAAGTAATATTTACTGATTGTAAATAAATTAAATTAATTAAAATACATAAAAGAAATTTTCAATTCATATGGTTTTAAATTTTTGCCCATAAATGCGCTAAAAATTGCTTTAGTTATAATATTGTTACGAAAAATTCGGCGGTTGCGCCTGTATGTAAGCTTTCCGGCATAGCACTAGGGTTGCCATAAAATAGTGTATGGTAGGGTTGCCAGATTGGCGACTTTATCGCCCATTTGGCGACCAAATCGGCGATATCCCATGGTCCAATCGGGAAGCTTCTAGAATAATTTCCTGTCGAGATATTTCTCGAAACGTGTGGAACTTTAAGAAAAGCTATATAAACCCTTGCGTTTCTGAGAGCAGTTAGTTGTGACGTTGTTGAGAAGTAGATTGTGAAGTAGTGTGAACGTTGTGATTATTGTGAGAATAGCTGCTAAGCTACGCGAGAGTTTTGTGAACGGAAAGCAATCGAGATAGTGCTTTGCCGTGAAGCTATCTTTACAGTATAGCTTGACAGTGTATTGGTGATTGTTCCACGGTGTTTATTA
>KK113297.1:257285-276932 GCA_000611955.2 Stegodyphus mimosarum | reverse complement strand
TTTTATACATTTAATCGGATTGAGTGCACCTCTGTATTCGCATGTTACCTAACATCATGATTTTTTTTTCTTTACGCATATAATTAGTGTGTCACCAGCTCAGCGGCCTTCTCTTTCTAAACAAGCATTTTCGGTTTTTTCGTGGGATTTTGAATGGCTTTATTTACTTTTAAATTTTACTTTTCATAGGGCAAGTTATTGATAATAGCCCCGCCTTCCTTTTGTTTTTACTTACTTTAATTAGTACCTTTCATATATATAATTATATATTGTAAAAAAAACTATTATTACTTATTTTTAAGTTATTTTGTACTTGCCAATTTATTAGAATCATACTTATGCATTCGATGAGGGGTAGGGTCCTTTGACCCATGCACCCTGGTTTTCGAACCACTCTCCTCGCCATTCTCATTCTCATTCTCATCTCAGTTGTTGTTCTAGTTGTAGCTGTAAAAAGCGAACTGCTGTTTGTTTATTTAATGCTGTATTGATTGTAGCGATTTCGCTGCGAGATAGAATTATTTTATCGGTTTTGAACTGAGTTTTTGCTAATCGTTTGAGATATTGTGATATTGTGCGAAGATCTATGAAGAAATATTTCAGCATTTTGATTTATTTCTTGTGGAAAGAATAAATTTTTGTTAACTTTTTACGACTTGTGCATTCAATAAATATATAACGCACCCGTACGCACGTAACAATATTTTTATCATATATGATCATAACATGGCAGATAAAATAGTATTCAATTTTCAATGCATTAATCTAACACTGTGTAGGTTATATGTACTGCGCAGTTTACATTTTATTCTTCGAAGGTTTCGGTTTGTAGCGAAATATTTTATGTTGCATCCCTTATATTTATAGAAACCAAAAAAGTAATAAAGAAAGACACACACGTATTCTGAACTCAAGCAAATTATTCCTTCCTGTGGAGTGTAGCAACAAAATATACGTGACATTATTTTTTATGGTCTTCTTAGGTATCTGGCAGCATAAATTTACATCCTTTAAATTTCTGTTCACTGAAGAAGCTCAATCTTATTATCATAAAAAAATCTAGGGTTTTGCTAGCAATCAAGGATTTTATTTTCTGATTTAAAATTTCATTATTGTTAGCTGTTGCATGATAGTGTCAGGCGGTGTTTAAAAACCGCCAAAATTCAGCAAACTATTTCCGAAATTCCAAGAAATATACATCTGGAAGCTTAGATTTGGAATTGTTGCTCTATGGTGTTAAGACAGAAATTCTATGATAACTAATTTGACTGCTAAACATGCATGTATAAAAAACTAATCCCCAATAAACAAGTAAATAATAAAAATTTGAAAGAAAATTAATTGCATTATCTGGAATATTATACTGTCGCTGCTATTACGTGAGTTGAATATTTTAAGAAAATCGGTTCTATAGAAGTGGTTCACGCACAAACTGATCTCAAAATTAAAATCGTGAAAGTAACAAAACAGAAACCAAGTTAAATAAAGTCGGTAATAACTTCGAGGCAAACTTAAAAGTTTTTATTTGTTTCTGCTGAGAAATTAAAAATAAGGAGAATTCAGAGTAAAATGTAATTTTCAAGGGCTAGAACACTGCTTGAATTGAGTTTAAAGAAAAATATTAATCTCATCTACCCTTAATACAGTTTTTGCAACAAGCTTAACTAATTCCTTCTCAAGCTGGAATTTCACTAGCAATGCTAGTGGAATTATGAATACTTTATTAAAATGGATTTATCAATAAACTTTAGTATTAAAACGTTTGATAATGTTGTCATCTGACGAGCCGCACTCTTTGACGCCAATATTTAGCTGCAGCGGATTGGCAACAGTGTGTTTTCCATCTCTTGTAAGATAGCGGTATGTGAAATCCTAACTCTTAAAGAACCTCCATTTTCTGGAAGTAAATTTATGTTTTTATTGCTCTCCTGAAGAGTATTTTTTCTTGCCTCCTAATACAGAGGCTGTTCGCACATTTTTTAGACGATTTTGGTAAGCTGTAATAAAAATTCGTTTGCTGCGAAAGAAGTAATTGCAATCGTACTATGTTTTTAAACGTCAAAATTATCGTCTGTGGCTTGAAAGTTTTGTTTTTATTCAAAATGGCGAATTTAACAAAACAGTGGTTCGAAGGCTACATTTACGCTCTTTCCGAAGTGAAATATGCCTACTCCGTTATCCAAAAACGATGTGAGAGTCATTGTTTTGTGATATCTAAAGCATCGATAGGTAATATCATCACCAAGAAAGGAAAAAAAAACGTCAAATTGGAGCCTCAAGTGGGACAAAAGTTCCAAACAAGTATCCAAGAAAAAAAGGACATCTGCGACTATTGCAAAGGTACGTTGTTTAATGTTAAAAGGAAATCCCCCTAGTCAAAGGACAGTTGCAAAATCATTAAAATGCTCGGTGTCCACTTATCAGGACTGTGTGTTCTGTGCATGTTCTTTGCAACATTTTGAAGTAACTCCTTCTAAACTACAGTCCTGCTGTGGAACAGTGAGCTGAAAGATTAGCTTTGTTCTGGTGTAGATACTGTGCTGGAGAATAACTGCACTTGAAAGGGATTTAAAATCATCTTTTATTAAATCACTATTTACAACTAATCACTATTCACTCACTATTTATTTCACTCAAATCACTATTTATTTTATTAAATCACTATTTAATAGCGCACTTCAAATTATTTCCATATGCAATCACGTAGTAAGCACTATGGCTTATAATTTTAGCTGCTAGCTGGTCAGGCGAACGTCGAGCAGACTGACCGTGATCTGAGACACACTTCCCAACTCGGGAGGGATACAGAAAGTAAAAGGCCACACTTGGGCCTAACTTAACAATCAAATAAATTTAATACTAATACTAAATTAGAAATCTAATTAAACTTTGCTCGCAGAGCAAATCGCCGAATTGGCCTCTAACTAACTGGTGCGTAGCAAGAAATATTAATAATAGCGCACTTCAAATTATTTCCATATGCAATCACGTAGTAAGCACTATGGCTTATAATTTTAGCTGCTAGCTGGTCAGGCGAACGTCGAGCAGACTGACCGTGATCTGAGACTAAAGCTCTCTCACACCGAGAGGTTTCTACCTCTGGTTTAAATAGTACTTGGCTGTACTTCAAATTAGCATAAGCTGAAAACGTGCGCTTCTTCTGACGGGAAGTTGAAACAGAGAAGAGATAGAAAGATTTAAATTAAAATAAAACTTGGTTAGTTTAACTAAAACCTTACACACTGTAAACAAAATGATAAATGTTGATTTAAATCTTAAGAAAGCAAAAAAACGCAATGTGCATCGTCTTCTTCCAAAGCATATCGCTGAACGCAGGGACACGCTGCAGAATTCTATATGAGAAATACTTATCCAAAGAAAAATGGAAAACAATTGTCACAATAGATGAAGCATGGGTGTATTTAAATGATTGTAACAAAAAAAGAGTCATATATTATTATAAAAGGGGAGAAAAAAAATTAAGTACATGGTTCAAAGAATCGAAAGAAGTTTTTCTAAGGGATTCATGATTGTTGTTGGTTTTTCTTATAATGGCAAGTTAAAAATAAAGAGAGTGCAAAAAAAATATCAAGATTAACTCCAAATACTATCAGGAACGTATTTTATCGCGAGTTTTTCTGAATGAAATACCATCGCTTTATCCACAGTGCCATCAAACTGTGAGACTCCATCAGGACAAAGCTAGCAGTCACATCAAAATCCACTGTAAATTTCCTAAAAGAAATGGAACAAAGAACTGGTATCAAGGCCATACTTTTCACTGATATCCCTACTAAATCTCCCGATGTGTCACTTATGGATTTTTGTGCTTTCGGACTTTTAAAAACTGCATTATCCAAACGTTGTCCCAAAACCCTAAAAGGACTCTAACAGGACCCTAACAGGAAAGCTGTACTGGAGGAATGGGATAGAATACCTCTTCTGACACTTCAAAAGGCATTATTATCCTGGAAATTGCGGTGTCAAAAGATAGTTCAGAATATGGGATGTCAAATGGAACATTTAAAACACAAGAATTTTATGTAACTTAGTTTTGTGAATACAATATACATCGTCTAAAAAATGTGCGAACAGCCTCTGTATAACTCTATTGACTCTGTTTTAACGAAAATAAATTATCGTAGTGTTTCCATAACAGTAACTTAATGACAAAATTAAATATTTATTATTTTTGACATGTAGGAAAAGACTAAAATGAAACTAAAATTGGTGTTTTGGGAAAATGACTAATCAACAAATCACACAGCAAAAATAAGCAACAAAAAAAAAAGGTTATTATGTAAAAGATTTTTGCATTTTTCTAACAAGTGGTCATGAAAAATCTAAATTAAGACCAAAAAATATTCGCGGACGCTTTTATAATTACATCGTTACTTAACTACCCGTGCTACTCATTTTGTCATTCGAAACGATCTGCCTTTCACACTTCAGTTACCGTCTTGTTATTGATCCCCTTCTGTATAAAATAAAACAAACAAAACAAAAAGGAGAAGTTAAACTGAAAGGAAATAAAACGGGAACCGCAGCTTACGTTAATGTTGCGTTCTTTCTTTTGCGGTTGAATCCTGAAAATGAAGCGTTTTAAACTCTGCTTTGTTATTCAAATACACCCTGTTCTTTACTAAAATTCCCCAGTTCCTTTTAATGAAAGCGTTTCCGCAAAAGATTTATCATCTATTTCTGTTTGCATAATACGGCTCTTTATGTCAACAGAGTAGTAATGTTAGCAACATAATTAAGAATTCTGTGCGCTCACTTATAAGATCCTCATTAAAATATTTAGTTTAATTAGAAAATTTTAAGCGAAAACATATTATGAAGCGCGCTTTTGCTTCAGAATATCTTTATAAAGAACAAACAAATAAGAAATTAGCATAAAGGTAAATTATTGCTCTAAGCTTCCCGGAAAGCAATTTGCTGGGAAGTAAATATTTAATTTAAACTACTTTTTTACTGCATTTTCGTTTATTTAGTTTCGTATTTTGCTTTCGAAATTTGTAAAAAAAAAAAATAAAGTCTTCTGAAAAAATAATCTAAGACATCAGGATAGCTGCTCATTACTGTTAATTACTTAGTGTACTAATTACAAAAATACGGATGAATATTATTATTCGAGGGCTATTTTTTGCTAGATTTGATTCAACGATATTTAATTCTAAAAAATTATTTATATACTTCTTTACTTCATTAGCATTCTACCTACTTAAATTAGAATGATTAAATACCTCCTTGAGCAGAGATTTACCACAAATGACAGCAATTTTATTTTTACTGCATTGTAAAGAAGTAAAGGAAGTATTGTAATAGCGAAAATTTTACGTATCACATATCAAAGAAAATATTCATTTTGACCGCTTTAGAGTCCATTTGAACGGCATCTGTATGTACAAACAGAATAAAAAATATTATTTTCTTTAAACGGATTGTAAAATGAATTGAAAATAGATTAAGAAGAGATTTTTTTCATGATATCTGTACGTATGTATGTATCTCGCACAACTCAAGAACGAATAGCCGTAGAACTTAGAAATTTCGTATGAAGGACTGCTATACAATGAAGCTGTACAGCCCCTTTATTCGTTGCAATTGGTAGCATCAAAAGCATATATGTATATATATATCCATTCTGTTACCCGGTTGAATAGGCTCCTTTTTTTATTCTTATATGTTGGCAAACTGTGCATTTTTTGCTTTAAAAGAGACTGAACGGGTTAAGGTTTCCATACCTTTTACTAATCTGCATGCAATAGTTGTAGAATTGCATATAGTTTAAAAGTTTAAGTGGTGTAAACGAGGCCGCCATTTATTTGCATTTGAATCTATAAGTAGAATAGTGAATTAAGTCAATTTGTCCACCAACTTCAGTGTCTTCAGAGAGACCAAAAGTAAATTTTCAGTTTTGTGCACCGAAAATTTGTCTTCCTGCCAGCTGGCGAAATCACTTGTTTTTTGCGAGAAAACTCTAATTTTAAGTGCAAAATTTTTTTAAACTGTTTTTAATGGTATTTGGTGATTTATGATTTTCTGTATTTTACAATTTTTAATGAAGGTGCTTTGAGTTTCACGCATTTTTCCCTTGCCGCGAAGTGAGAACTGAATTGATTGAATAAAGAATATTATTAAGAAATGCCCAGTTGCGGTAAGATAACTTTCTCGCAAAGCAAGTTTAGTGCTGCCAGAAAATGGCAAGGGAAGACAGGGTTGCCATATCTGGTGCGAAATGCCCATTTGGTGACAAAATCGGTAATATGCCATAGACGGATAGAGAATATTCTGGAATGAATTCTTACCGTTTGGCTCAGAAGTTTCACGAAGGCAGGCCAAAAGCTATGTAAACCCTGTCTGTAGGCAGAGTAGCAGTCTAGCGTCGAGCTGGTCAGTTCCAAGAATGACCGAACCGAGTCGGGAGGTGTACTTTAGTGCTTTGCCGTGAAGCTTTGTTTCCATTATAGCCTGATAGCCTCAAGGCTGGACTGCTGATTGTTTCAGCGTGTTTGCCATAGTTTCTCGACTACTATATATATGTTTAACTGTCCTGAGTTATACTGCTTAAAAATTTGTGTTTTGATTCTTCATCAAGTATTGTATTCAATCACTCGAAGTCCACGAACTCGTAAGAAAGCAACACTATATCTCTGATGAAATTCGAGGGAATACGTTTAAATAAAATGCAGCAAAAAATGTGCATCATTTAATAGACTGCAAAAGGAAGTAATCTGATGTCCAGATCTGACATTTTAACTTCAGGGCGTTTTGAAGATTTTTGGAATACAAATGAATGTAAAAAACTTTCCTTTTGAGATACAGTTTAGCAAACCGCTGAGCGAGGATTCTGTACAGATAGTACTTTAAAACTCTAATTTTGCTGTTTCTGAGTTTCATTTATTTTGGTACATAAAGTTTATAAATTTGTATTTTCTTATTTTTAATTTTAGACACAGAAACCGTAAAATTCTGAAGGCGATTTATTTTCATAAATAAAATTTATAAACTATTATTTACTTTCACAGATGATATTTATAAACTTTTAATTATTTACTACTTTGATAGCTGAAACATGCCAACTTCTGAGTTTTAATAGACTTAGAATAGCGAAATTACCCGATGCCAGTTAGGTTAGATTGGGAGTAATGTATCGAACAACAGAGTGAGCAATACTTCAGTAAACCTTCTCTGATAACAGTGCAAGAATACGATTCATGGTCATACATTTTTCAGTCTGATGCTTTATGGAACACACATAAAAAACGTCCATAGAAAAATAAGCTAATTCTCTCTGATTATATCAGCAACAATGGCGCGCAATTTTTAATGATTTTCGTCTTTCTAATCAAACGGTCGTAAATGTTTAAGTTTCATCCCATGTTTCACCTATATTCAATTCTAGTCAATTAAATGTTGCAAAAAATTGATCATTATTGATCAGAAATTAATAATGCGAACAAACACACAAACAGACATTCTTCTTTACATATATATATATATATATATGTATATAAACCTATAGTTAAAGGAAAGTAGTAGACGAACAAGTGACCTATTAGTCAAAAATTGTGTGCATTGAGCTGCAAAATTAAGACCAAAGCCAAATAAAGGGGGTAAAATTCTAATAGCAATCGCCTAAAAGTAAATGATAGACTTGTTCCAAACAAAAAAAGAAAAATTCTAAAGGCAATCGCCTAAAAGTAAATTTGATACCCATTAACTAAGGTAAAACATTTTAACAAATTAATTACTCAAAAGAATATCGCAAAAAAAAATAACTAAATGGTGGTATTTAAGAAAATCAACTTGTAAAAAACTTGCAACACGTAAAAAAACATTAAAGCATAAACATAATTAAAATTAAAATACCAGAAAAATACAAAAATGGGAGTAAATGGCAATTTAGCCTACGTCGAGCTTTTAGTGGACTCGTCAGGGGAAAAGCACTATAGCTCGTACATAGGTAAACGCCATTACGTGTTTCGTCAAACCACAATAATTGAAACAAAAGCTAAAAAAATTTAAACAGATAATAATAGATAAAAATCTACATAATGCAGTAGGTCTCAATTAAACTCTACTATTTGAAAGCGAGCAGTAGCAACACTTTTCGAAATAAACATTTTTATCTCCAACGCTGGAGATTGTTGTCACTTGGAAAAATGAGTGCGAAAATTAGTGTTTTCCGAGTTTTTAATTAATATTTCTGATTGTATCTATTTTTTTTTGGTAAAAGTGGACGACGACGACCTTTTCCAGAACCCAGAAAAGAACTGTAGAAAGTTTGTTGACGATAGCTATGGTATTGATTGAGTTAATAGCGAACAAACACACAGGTATTCTTTATATATATATATATATATATATATATAAATAGATAGATATATAGATAGATAGATTAAATGAGTTTCAGTTAATTTTTTTCTTCTATCCCTTGCATTCCTTTCTTCGGATAGAAACGTAATTTAATAAAAGAGAGATATATAAGCATATGAAATTTCCTAACTATTTATTCCTTTTCTGTGCGTGAAAATAAAATTAGCAGTAGATTAAGAATTCCACTTAATCTTCTGCTGCCAAGATATGTTTCAATTTCTCTGCTTGGTTACTTTCTTATACCACATTACGAAAGGTCTTGCACGGTAGTAAAATATTCCCTCATTTATGTAAATCTTAAAATCAGTTATTTTATGACAAATGCTTCAGTGTTTGGAATATCAATCTCTGTCGCTGTCATTTGAATATATTTGGAAAATGTTATTAAAGACTGCAGCAAACTCCTCTTTACGGTGATTAGCATCGCTTTATCACCTACAATAATTTCATTTTCTAACCTAATTGCATAAAATAGTACATATTAAGGAAATGATTGACTTTGTGATATTTCTCTTTCAATGTTTTATTTATCAAGTAATTTTCCGTTTTACTGAATATTTATTATAACAATAACATCATCATTTTATTTACTAAAGTTGAATAGATTTTTCTTTTAAAGTTAGATAGACCACGAGTCAGTCAAGGACTGTATAACAGATAATTTTATCAGTTCACCTATGGCAAGATTACTGATGTGTACTGGACGTGACTACCCTAAAACCTTTGTTACCTTTGTTTAAAATTGGGGTGAGCGAAGTTTCTGACTGTGGACATGACATTCTCTTTGGAACAGGAGAAAGCGAGATTCCCTGACTGTAGCCGTGACTACCCTGAAACTAATTGCTTAAAACTGGAGTAGGCGAGACTCCTGACTGTGGACGTGACTACCTAAAATTAACATCTTTGGAGCATGAGTGAGACAGATTCCTAACTGTGGACGTGACTACGCTAAACGTAAATTGTTTAGAACTAAAGTGAGAGAGATTCCTGACTGTATACGTGACTACCCTAAAATTAATTTCTTTGGAACAAAAGCAAGCGAGATTCCCTGACTGTGGGCATGACTACCCTAAAACTAATTGTTTAAAACTGAGCGAGATTCCTGACTGTGGACGTTACTACCCTAAAATTAATTTCTTTCGAACAGGATCAAGCGAGATCCCTGACTGTGGACGTGACTACCCTAAAACTAAATTGTTTAGAACTGAACTGAGCGAGATTCCTGATTGTGGACGTGACTACCCTAAAAGTAAATTGTTTAGATCTGAAGTGAGCGAGATTCCTGACTGTCGACGTGACTACCCTAAAACTAATATCTTTGGAACATGAGTGAGAGAGATTTCTAACTGTGGACGTCAGTACATTAAAAGAAATTGTTTAGAACTGAAGTGAGCGAGATTCCTGACTGGGGACGTGGCTACCCTAAAATTAATTTCTTTGGAACAGGAGCAAGCGAGATCCCTGACTGTGGACGTGACTACCCTAAAATTAAATTGTTTAGAATTGGAGTGAGCGAAGGCTGTGAACATGACTGCCTTAAAACCAATTTGTTTAGAACTGGATTAAGCGAGATTCTTAACTGTGGGCATAAATAGCCTAAAAATAATTTTTTAAACTAAAGCGAGCGAGATTCATGACCGGGGACGCGACTACCCTAAAACTAATTTTTTTAGAATTGGAGTGAGCAAAATTTCCGACTGTGAAAGAAATTACGATGGTGCACGAGACACAGTTACAGAGATCAGAAGGAGATTTTAAGAAAAGAACGGTTTGAAAATAATTCTCATATCCCCTCGGAAGTGAAAACAGGACCCTCAGTGGGCCAGAATTATTTGCAAATTGGTATACCACAGCAGGGTATTGGAAAAACTTCTTAAACAGGTAAGAAGTCCTGGTCGCTTCATGTCTAAGCAAATAAGCATGCAGATAGTCATATCCAGTTAACATTCGTAATTTGTCCGCGAAGGAATTAATACAAATTGGATCTGCAAATATTTAGACGTGAGTGTTTTCAGCCATCTCAAGTGGAGATTCAAATAGCAATATACTGCAAGAAAAATAGCATTGTGAGTCTTTAAGCTATTTTCCTTTTCTTGAAGAGAAACTCCACCTTCGAAAGCACCATTTTAAGAACATTTCAGAAGTTCAGATAACTGAAATCACGTCAAAGAAGAAGTTTTTATCCTTCGACTTTATTAAGCAGTCTAGAATCTCTAAGAAGCAGCCTTCATAAACTAATAAGTAGATTTCCTCATATCTTTATTTTTCACAAGGTACATACTTAAAGTTTGTAGATACAGATAATTTAGTAATATAATCTTTTAAGAGAAATAAAAACTCATGGAGCTTTGATGGAAATCTATAAATCCTTAAGCTTCTTTTAATAAAATAACAATATTCATATTTATTAAATAAATTATTATACTTCAGTTAGACCTTCTGTTGTGTTTTTCTTGGCGAGTTTTTTTAATTCCGGTTTTTTTTCATCTTATTGTAAGCAGCAGTGAAATGGAATCTTCCTGCATAAAATTATTTTTTTTAAATATTTTGCGTTCACAGATAGTTTCAAAAACACGATAAACGACATAAGTTGCTCTTTGATGTTTTAAGAAACAAAGAAATATCCAAATAAAAGAAACGATTGTGTAATAAATAAATCTAACTATTCAATTTTAAACTAACATAAAAAACAGCACAAACTGGGACACTTTCCACCTCAGTGTTATGTCATAATTAAACAGGCTCTTAAATACAAATATTACCATTATTCGCTGATTTATAAACTATACTAAAAGTAATAACATCAAATTTCTGAACGGAACGTGACATGAATTGAGTAAGCCGACCTTCTGAGGGATAATTGCTTCACGCCATTGCTCCCTTGGGATGTATTGTGTTTTCAACTCAATAACGGGAACTCATCTCAACGAATTCGACAATAAGTACAATGCAGCTATTCTTATTCAAAAGGGAGTGCTAAAATACTTGAAATCTCAGCACACGTAATTCGAAGAAACTTACGTGGCAACAAAAGGATAATTGTTTTCCTGGAGGAATATAGCTCATTTGAGGTACAGATTTGACCAACTTCAATGAAATGAATGATAATTAAGAAAAAGTAGTTTTTTTTAAAGTAAGTTTCATTTACCAAGCTATGTTTTTGAAAATGCATTCTTAAATATTCTAAACTGTTTACACTTCCCCATGCAAAGTTTTCTTAACAAAAGCATCATTATAGAAATGGATGTAATGTGCATGTAATAAGAATTCATAAACTCAATAAAAGTACTCATGTAAAACCATTTTTTTTATTCTAATTTCTGCTGTAAGCATTTATTTTTGCACACAGAACCGATGAGCTTAATAAAATTTACTTTACCAAAAGAAACACTTTGAGAGCTTTCCACTAAAATACTCACAATAACATAGTTACTTCACAGTAACATAGAGTACAATCAGCAGTTACACTTCCAACTACTATAAAAGTTAAACGCAACATATTTATAAACTTTTAATTATTTGCTGCTTTGATAGCTGAAACATGCCAAGCTCTGATTTTTATTTATCTTATACTATCGGAAGTACACGGTGCCAGTTAAGTTAAATTAAGAATAATGTACCATTTAACAACAGAGAGAACAATACCGCTGTAATCCTTCTTTAATAACGAAGCAAAAAATGAGATTCATGGTCATACATTTTTCAGTGTCTTGCGATATGGAACCCACAAAAAACTGTCAATAGAAAAATAAACTAATTCCCTCTCATTACATCAGCAACAATGGCACGCACTTTTTAACGATTTTAGTTTTTCTAAACAAATGGTCGTAAAAACTCAAGTTCCATCCAGTATTTCACCTATGTTCAATTTTAGTCGATTAAATGGGGCAAAATTTTTATCACAATTGATCAGAAATCCAATAATGCGAACAAACAAACAAACGCACAGACAGACATTCTTCTTTATATATACATACTTGCCAACCTACGACACTCAAAAATCGGGAGAATTTTTTTAGAAATCGGGAGATTTATTTTCAACGACAAAAATATTTTTAAGTGATAAAAATACACTCACGTTTGTGAAAATTGCAACACCATGAAGGACTTACGCGAGTGAGCTGAAATTTTCAGGAAATGCAAAGTAGCGCATGATATGCAAATGATTAGAATTGCAAATCCGTAGCGCATGCGTATGCTGAGCAGCGCCCTCTGAACGGCTGATGGATCCGAATAAATAGACGGCTGTAGCGAGGCGTGTATGGTTATCGGTGGTTATCTGCTAGTGGTAAACGTTAACTCAATCTGTACTTATGCCTCGTCGACGAAAGAGAGCGAGATTTGAACAACTTACAGAGTTTGAACGAGGGAGAATCATCGGCCTTCGTGAAGCTGGATTGTCGTATCGTGCAGTAGCCTCTCGTGTGCAGCGTAACAGCAGCACAGTGATGCGCGTTTGGAAGCAGTGGACGGACGAGTGTCGGACAACTCGGAAATCCGGGAGTGGACCCCGAAATGTGACGTCAGCTCGCGATGATAGACACCTG
This sequence comes from Stegodyphus mimosarum, assembly GCA_000611955.2. Taxonomy (NCBI): domain Eukaryota; kingdom Metazoa; phylum Arthropoda; class Arachnida; order Araneae; family Eresidae; genus Stegodyphus; species Stegodyphus mimosarum. The sequence goes on along the minus strand of KK113297.1, from coordinate 264,003 downwards.
GTCCGCATGGCGCGGACGGACCGTACAGCTTCCTCTAGACAATTGGCAGCACTGTGGTCAATAGCTACAGGTGTTTCATTGTGTGCTTCATCAATTCGTAGACGTCTGCTGCAGTGTGGACTGCGCGCACGGACTCCTTTATACAGGATCCCCCTAACGCACGACCATCGCCGCCTGCGGCTACAATGGGCCAATCAGCATAGAGACTGGCGTGCTGATTGGCAGCATGTCGTGTTTTCTGACGAATCCCGCTTTAATTTGTGGTACCATGATGGCCGCATTCGTGTCAGACGCTATGCCGGTGAACGCCACCTTCCGGAGTGCATTATCGAACGCCACAGTGGACGAACACCCGGAGTTATGGTCTGGGGCGCCATAGCATATCATAGACGATCTCAATTGCTACGAATTGTGGGCAATCTGAACAGCAACCGGTATATCCGTGAAGTTCTACAGCCCGAAGCTGTTCCCTTCCTTCAAAGCTTGCCAGGCGCTGTATTTCAACAGGACAATGCCCGCCCTCATACTGCTCGGATTGTTAAATCCTTCTTTGCAGCGCAGCAGGTACAGCTTCTTCCTTGGCCTGCGTGTTCCCCGGATATGTCGCCAATTGAACATGTGTGGGATGTCATTGGTCGGCGTCTTGCTCGTGATCCTCGTCCTGTTGCGTCTGCAGACGAACTTTGGGTACGCGTACAAACGATATGGAATGCTCTTCCTCAGTCAGACATTCAAACTTTGTTTGACTCCATGCCACGTCGTGTAGCAGCACTTATTGCGGCGCGTGGTGGCCACACAAAATACTGATTCTGATCTCTTGTTCTTGTTTGTTTGCTTTGAACATTTAATCATTTATTTGTACCACTACCACTCAACTGTGTATTAAATTGCATTCAATTATAACGATTCCTTCTTGGTGTTGCAATTTTCACAAACGTGAGTGTATATTTTTTAATAATGAATTAACTTCAAATCGGTACTAATTAATGTCTGAAAGTTCAGTTACTACTTCTTAAATGCAAACAGTACGTTCTGCATTAATAACTTTTTGATCCTTTGTTTCCACAGAAAAAATAACTTTTCGTTTTTTTCAATAGAACTCATGTTGTCCTTGTGTTTGTGTGTACGAACATGTTTGAGAACATCTGCCCTTCCACCGTGAGAAATCGGAAAATCGCAATGACAAACTGTACACATGGCAAATGCATTACATTTCCTTGAGGAAATATTAGAAGAAAAGTCATCTGTGTACGGTTGTTGAAAAGTACCTGAGTATTTTAACTTTTTCGCAGACATAACTAATATGAAATATCGTAATTTTTTAAACTATTTCTCGAAAGCAAGTACGTTTACACAGGTTAGCGACAAGATGAACGAAATAACAGTCTTCATCTTACTTTGTGCTAATTGGCTAATATGTGCCAGATGACACACAATGGCACTCGATGCTCATTGCAGAAATGGAGCTTGACGCTTTCGAACACGAATTCTTACTCACAAAGCAGAAACGATCCATAATTTCTCACTGATAAAACTAATTTGATTTCCTATATAGTCTAGAAAAAAACCAGGTGCTTTCAGAAACCCCAAATCACTTTTTTAGGTGCTGCAAATAACGAAGTCAAGCTGTAGCATTCATTATTTTAATTAACCAAATTATTTTTAGTTTGAACTTTCCTATCGATATCTCAAAGTTTCAGTTGCTGCCCGAATTTAGCGCGAGTGAGATATTTATGCAAATCGCATATATCTGTTAGCAGTTAAAAGGCAGGAGTTAACGAAGGGAAAGACATAGCCTTGGATTTATCGCCGTAAGGCTGTGCGCGCAAAGATTTCCTCTGTCTACTGAAAGTTCGCCTTCATAGGCAATTGGCAATTACCAGTGTTTGCTAGTGAAATTCGCATAATTGCATTTCACTAAGAGTTAAGCTTCCCTCGCCGTCCTATTTAGAATTAAGTTAGGTATTGAATTTGTTAACACACTTTAGTTTAATATTATTTTAGTTCAGCCCAAGTAGTGGCTTACTCTCGATTTGAAGAGTTGTAAATATTTGAATTAAAGGGTCACTTTTAAACCCTCCTTCTGACTTTGTAGTTCTTCAACACTAAAGGACATAGCCTAGATCTGCTCACTGTCCTCCACATAAGGTTTCACAGTTTATGCTCACGAAAAGAGTCAAGAGATTGAAGGAGAAACCTTACACTGGCGCCCGAACAACTAAAAGGATGGAAGGAAGTTGGAATATGCCTACTACATCCCAAAATCCAGCTGCAATGCCTGATGGATTTGGATTCATAGTGGAAACCATCAGAGCAGCCATGAAGCCGGCAGTAGTTTTTGATGCCAGAGGACCTGTGAACACATTCCTGGAAAAGTTAGAAGCGCATTTTTTGCTGTATCCAGTTCCGGAACATCAGAAGGTCATATTAGCGACAGGAGCATTGAGGGGCCAAGCAGCGACCTGGTATAAGTGCATCGGAAAATGTCTGCTGGGAGAACCAGGAACGCCGACTTACACGTACGAGAATTTTAAACTAGCAATTTTGAGAGCGTTTCCTGTGGTTAAAGACCGTGCGAAACTCGAAGCTGAGTTGTTTAGCAAGTACCAACAGCGGGTGGATGAACTATCGGAATTTATTTTGAGAAAAATACAAGTCTTTAAATTATTGTATGGCACGAGGCCGGACCCGGAGATTATCCAGATAATCCTGCCCAGATTGTTACCATCGATACAAGATTTCATGGAGCTAAGAAATCCCGTAACGCTGGACAAGCTGTTTGAACTCGCCGTACAATTCGAGAGCCGGCGAGCGGCCGAAAATCAACGGAGACAATCGTATGAACAGCGGCTGCAGGGGAACCAGAATGCCGAAGGAAGAAACAGACGATGGCCGAGAACTACTGGTACCAGTCAAAATGCGAGCGGTCAACCGCGCCAAGTACAGCGCCAACAAAATAATTCCAACTACGGAAGAAAATCATTCTCCCCAGGCAGAAGCCAGCAACAGAAGAAAACACCCGCAAAGCATTTAAACTACTAAGGAATATTGCGGGGAAGGGGGTGCAATGTTCCGAGGAGAAGAAAAATCCCTCTGAAGTACAGCTAAATACGGTCATGGTGAGAAACATTGAATTACCGAGACTGCAGTTACTAATTAACAACGTACCCGCTACAGCTCTGTTGGATACCGGCGCTCAAGGAAGCTGTTTGGCAGAAGAATTTTTTAAGAAGCACTTTCGTAGATATCGTCTGCATAGCGTGGAAGGAATGAAGGTGGTAGCAGCCCAAGGAAAAACGTGTCAATGCATGGGAAAAATCGAGCTGTACATCAAAATCGGCGAAGAACAAAAAAAAATTATGTTTCTTGTAGTGAAGAACCTCCAAGCATCGGTTATTTTAGGAACAGATTTCTTTGCAGCTGTGGATGCGAAAATCGATTTTGAAAACTCCACCTTGCAAGTAACCATGGACCCAGTTAAAAAGAAATCAACACCTCCCCCTGAAGTGGATTTAAGCCATCTAACGCCCGAAGAACAGGACAAGTTTCGGGAGTTGGTAAGTAATTTCGCTGATTTATTTGATGATATTCCAGGATTCACCCAGATCGTAGCACACGAAATTAAATTAACTACGGATGAACCTATACGTCAGCGTCCTTACAAGTACGACAAAGTTAAGGAGGAAATAATAAAATACCATATTGATGAAATGTTAAGAAACAAAATAATAACTCCTATTTCTAGTGCATATGCGAGTCCGGTTGTTTTATGTAAGAAAAATAATGATTTGCCGTTAACTGATCCATTAAGGTACAGGTTCGCTATTGACTACAGAAAGCTTAATAGTATAACAAAATTTCCAACTTACCCACTTCCGGTAATTGATGAAATTCTAAGAAGTATTAAATCGACAAAATACATAACCACCCTAGATTTGACATCCGGATATTTTCAGATAAGCATAAAGCCGGAAGATGTTCACAAAACAGCATTCATAACAAAATACGGTACATATGGCTTTTTGCGTATGCCTTTTGGATTGTCGGGAGCCCCGGCCACGTTTCAGAGGTGCATGGACAAAATTTTAAGGCCGGTAATAGGAAAAAGTACATTTATTTATCTTGACGATATAATTGTTACTTCAGAATCGCTGGAAGAACATATTAAAGACCTTCGAGAAGTCTTTACTCTTTTGAAAGATGCAGGACTTAAAGTGAACATTAAGAAATGTAAATTCGCGGCAAAAGAACTCAAATATTTAGGGTACAAAATTTCTCAAAGGGGGATCGAAACAGATAAATCTAAAGTTATAGCAGTGAAAAATTACCCAATTCCGAATACAGCCAAAAAGTTAGCGACTTTCTTGGGTATGTGCTCATATTATAGAATTTTTATTAAAAATTTCGCAGAAATTGCTGAACCATTGTTAAAGTTGAGAAGGAAAAGAGTTCGTTTTGCGTGGTCTTCAGAAGCAAACGCCGCGTTTGAGAAGTTAAAAGAATCTTTAATTAATGCACCGGTTCTAAAGTTCCCAGAGAAAGACAAGGGTCTAGAAATTTATGCAGACGCATCAGATTACGCAATCGGAGCCGTGTTAACACAAAATAGAAAAGCGATTGCCTTTTTTAGTCGTACATTGAATGATACGCAAAGAAATTATTCGGCAACGGAGCGTGAAACTTTAGCAGTGCTCGCAGCTGTTCAAAAATTTTGTGTATATTTTGGGAGTTCTCCCGTAACAGTATATTCAGATCATGCGGCAGTTACCAGATTATTTTCAGGAAAGAATCTTTCGCCACGCTTAATTCGGTGGACCCTAAAGTTGCAAGAATTTAATCTCATTATCAAACACACACCGGGAAAAGACAATGTAGTGGCCGACGCATTATCTAGAATAAAGTTAGACGAGAACGGCGAGAAAGTAAAAATAGCGATGCTTCAGGCAAAGGTCATTGACTCTCGAGAGACTGTAATAGAAGAAATTGCTAGGGATCCCGAATTCGGAAATATTTATAATTATTTAAAAGACCCAGATAACTTCCAGCATATAGACATTAATGCAATACGAAGCAGAGCACAGAACTATGAAATCATTGATGGTCTCTTATTTTATACTAAAGTTACGAATCAAAATAGTGAATACAGACCAGTCATCCCGGCCAAATTAATTTTAAGTATCTTGCAAGAGCTCCACGATTCGCCTGTCTCGGGCCATTTTGGAATTAGAAAAACAATACAACGCGTACGCGAGGCGGTATATTTTCCGCAATTACAAAAGATAGTTAAAAATTACTGCCAGACTTGTCACACGTGTCAGATAAATAATGACGTAAATTTCCGCCCGGCCGGGTTATTAACTAGTATTGAGTCTAGGTTCCCCAATGAAATAATTGGTATTGACCTCTTAGGCCCCTACCCCAGGAGTCATGTAAATAAGGCACGATTTTTATTAGTCATTGTGGATCATTTCAGTAAATGGGTTGAGTTGATACCACTTAAGCGGGCTTCAGCAAAAGTCGTTGCAGATTCGTTTTTGAACAAATATATTTTAAGATATGGATGTCCAGCGAGGGTGATTAGCGATAATGGTCCCCAGTTTGTAAGCAGTACATTTAAAATGATGTGTGACAAGTTGGGCATTAAGCATATGAAAATGGTACCCTACCGCCCACAATCAAATATAGCGGAACGGGTAAATAAGAATATTGTAAAATTGATTAGAAATTATGTGCAAAAGCACCATTCTAACTGGGATGACTGCGTCGAAGAATTTGCATTCGCCCTCAGAACGGCTAAGCACGAGACAACGAAGAAATCCCCCGCCGAATTGTTTTTGGGCAGGAAGATAATGACCCCCTTAGATAAATTATTTTATGTGAAAGATAGAGCGCCAGAATTTCAAATTGGTGAAATAGAAAAAATGTTGAAAGAAGCAGAAAAGTGCTCCCGGGAAGCGCAAAAGAAACAGAAACATTACTATGATTCAAAAAGAAGAACCGTAGAATATAAAGTGGGGGAGGAGGTGTTGAAACAGGCTCACGTACTTTCATGCGCAGCAAAAGATAAGGTCGCAAAATTTTGCCCAAGATGGCATGGCCCTTTTGAAATTACAAGAATAGTTGAATGCCGTGCATATTTAAAGAATGAGAAGGGCGAAGAGACTGTGGCGAATTTCGATCAAATCCAACATTATTATCGAAGAGCTAATAATAATATCTTGAAAGACATTTTACAGGGTCCAGCCTCACAGAATTTTTCTAAGATTCAAGAGCCCCAACCAGGTCCCTCAAAAAGAGAACCTAGTTTGAAAAGGAGGTTACCAGAAGGGAGGAAGCCGCAGCCGAAGAAAAGACCACCCCAGAAAGAAAAACGGAAAAACGCTAAGCAACAGTCTCAGCGACCAAAGCGTTTGAGGATGGAACCTCCAAATAAAAACACTATGAAAGCTCCACCACTACAGACGGAACGGAACGTCGAGAAGCGAGCCGCCGAAGGTGCCAACCCACAACGAAGGAACCTACGAGTGCAGGAGAAGGAACGAGCCAGTCTGGAGAGGGAGCAACGACTTCAGCACAAACGGAAAGCGCCACCCACCATTCGTCCCAACAAGGTATTTCTGGAGGAAAGAAGATCGACCAAACGAAAGGCGGCCCCAGAGTTTCAATCTAGGAGTAATAGACAAAGAGTCGCACAAACTACAGTATATGCAACATTCCA
>KK113297.1:242568-257133 GCA_000611955.2 Stegodyphus mimosarum | reverse complement strand
TAAAAGCGTAAAGCGCGCTAAATTAGAAAGTGAATATATAAGTGTTATTTAACGCAATGAGCATTTAAAGAAAATTTGAATTGAAGATTGAAAGAATGAATTATATGTATGAAATGCAATTGAAATGTTTGAATGTTGTACGTAGTGTTCTCTGGTTTCACACAAAAGTTTAAAGTTCATTTCATGTTAGAACCTCAGGGCATTTCAGATTTGTTTTAGGGGAGGTCTGAGGTCTTGAAAGTCGAAGAATTAACCCCAATAGAATTGAAGTCAGGTGGTAGTTGTGAACACTTGACAAAGTAAAACTGCGTGTTTTTCGCAAACACCACATTTGGCCAGAGAACAAGGGGGAAGTGTTAAAAATGAATGAGTGTAAAATGAATGCTTTTGACGAAAAGAGCGAATAGAAATTAAAAAACGCAAATACCTAAAGCGCGAATAAAAGTCATTACGGAAAGCATCAGAGGAAGGGAATGTTGTACTTTTCAGGTGAAATGTACTTATAACATGAAATTAAAATTTATTTCCTTCCAGATTGGAAGGAACCAGACTAGTAACATCCAAGCCAAATTCCTGATGGATCTTTTTGATGTAAAGAAGGAAAAGAATATTCTATGTTAAAATATCTAAGACACAAACAGAGATTTAAACTAAATTTAAAACTTACAATTGTAAAGGATGGCGAATAGGAAGGAAAATTTAGATTTAGAATTTAGCATCTTCACTAAAAGCCGATTTTAGGCTACTTAGTTTCAGACTACTAAATTCTGGGAGCAACTATGTAGCATTCATTATTTTAATTAACCAAATTATTTTTAGTTTGAACTTTCCTATCGATATCTCAAAGTTTCAGTTGCTGCCCGAATTTAGCGCGAGTGAGATATTTATGCAAATCGCATATATCTGTTAGCAGTTAAAAGGCAGGAGTTAACGAGGGGAAAGACATAGCCTTGGATTTATCGCCGTAAGGCTGTGCGCGCAAAGATTTCCTCTGTCTACTGAAAGTTCGCCTTCATAGGCATTTGCAATTACCAGTGTTTGCTAGTGAAATTCGCATTATTGCATTTCACTAAGAGTAAGCTTCCCTCGCCGTCCTACTTAACCTAAGTTAGGGAATTGAAGTTGTTAGCACACTTTATTTTCATATTATTTTAGTTCAGCCCAAGTAGTGGCTTACTCTCAATTTGAAGAGTTGTAAATATTTGAATTAAAGGGTCACTTTTAAACCCTCCTTCTGACTTTGTAGTTCTTCAACACAAAAGGACATAGCCTAGATCTGCTCACTGTCCTCCACATAAGGTTTCACAGCTTATGCTCCCGAAGAAAATCAAGAGATTGAAGGAGAAACCTTATAAAGCTACATAAAAATCGTGAGAAATTTTAAGAATAAGTCGGGAGAAATATATTGTAAATCGGGTTGGCGGGAGAACGATTAGAAATCTGGAGTCTCCCGTCTAAATCCAGACAGTTGGCAACTCTGTATATAGATATATAGATTTTGTAAAACTTACAAATTTTTGATTAATAAACTCTACGATTTGAAAGCGAGCAGTAGCAACACTTTTCAAAGTAAAAATTTTTATATCCAACGCGCAAGACTGTTACCACGCGGAGAAATGACTTCGAAAATTAGGATTTTCAGAGCTTTTAATTAATACCTCGGCTGATAAAAGTCATACGAAGATGGGAACAGAGGAAATGGCTTCCACGAATTTTTCCAATCGGGAATAATGCATTTAATGTTTGGCAATGCTATTTTATTTCATTGTAAAACTTGGAGATATTTTTATTAATAAACTGTACGATTTGAAAGCGAGCAACTGCAACGCTTCTCGAAATAAAGCAGATTTTTATCTCCAGCGTGCCAGACTGTTGCCACTCGAAAAAATGAGGGCGAAAATTAACATTTTCTGAGTTTTTAATTAATATTTCTCATTTTAGCTATTTGTTTTTAGAAAAAATTGGACGTCGACCTTTTTCAGAACCCAGAAAGGAATTGTAGAGAGTTTTTTGATGAATTAGTAATGACTTTGTTAATCGCGAACAAATACACAGACATACTTCTTTATATAAGATGCATAGATTAAATGAGTTTAAATTCAATTCACTTTTTTTATTTTTATTCCTTGGATTCACTTCTTCGGATAAAAAAAGGAATTCATTGCAAAGCGCAACTGCAGTTTCATGCACTGCAAAGGAATTCAATGGAAAAGTGCATTTAAAGAGCGAAGCTAACACAGAAATCTCAATTCTCCGAATTCAACTCTACCTAACAACTACTACAACCAAATTGCTGCTCTCTTCAGTGTTATATAGTTTACTCCCAGCCGCCAAGCTCTAGTGCTTATAGAAATTACTCGAAGACGTATGAAAGCCGGATATTACGGTTGCATATATAAATTAATCACAGCTATTTAATTACAAGATCCATTACATTTATACAGGAAACTGGCAAAAATATCGAGGAAGGGTCGACAAGTTTGGCGACTTCTCGCCAAATTCAACGACAAAAATTATTCGCCAGAACCATCGCCAGCTTGGCAATGTCTCCCACTTTATCGATACAGCCAATTTGCTCAACGTTCAATATACTTAACTCTATATTCCTATTTTTCCGACAAATCATCGCCTTTTAGATTTATATGTTACGTTATTTAAAATAAATAAATTAATTAATTAAATTAAAAAACCTGAAAAGTTTCAGGTTTAAATTACGTCCAAAGGGGCGTTTTTTTAGCGTTTTGTGTGTTACCTTTATTTATTAAATATCATGTTCTTGCACTTAAACCACAAAATTCAGTTCAACAGCAAAATCGTAAAATAAATTTTAAAATGAGCCTATCTTTAGAATTTCCGATAAACAGTTCCGCGCGTTTTAAATAAAAAGGTTTCCCCCCCGTAGAGTGTTGCCATTGCTCGCTTTTAGATAGCTTGAGTTTGTTCATCAAAAATTCGTTAAAGTTTTACAAAAGACTTTCGTCTTTTGTAAAACTTTAAACTCGATAATAAAACAAATTCCAAATTCGGACTTCCAGATGCGCCTATTCGGATGGAAACTTACGCTATTCAAAATTGGATGGCTTTAGGTACCGTTGTTTTTCACATTTGGAGACATTATTACATTTATTCAGATGCTTCATTATTTTATTTCTTTAAATATAATACAGGGCGGTAACTGTTGGTGGCAACAATTTGAAAAGTTATACAGTCATTTATAGTGATTCAACGCAAAGTCGCAAAACGAAAACAATAGTCCTTCAGAGACAAAGCCCCTTTGAATACCTCACTAAATATATATGTAAAAAATTCCTAACTGTATAAGGCTTTAATCATAGTGCAAAACTACTATATGTATAAAATTTATGGGCATTAGAAGCTATTTTTTTCATTTTTCGAGACTTGTTATATTATGTTACATTCCCAGGTTGTTTGTCATCCAAGCGGTATATAAACTTTGCCACTCTAGAAAGCAAAAGCTATTTTACTTATCACCAACAAAGACTAGAAAAAACGGTGCATGGAAAGTTTCACAAATGTTGCCATTCGACGCGGTGTAAAATCTTTAATTTTTCATTGAAATTAGACACTGCTGGAAAAGAGACGTTTAGAAACAATATTTATACTTCTTAGCAATTTAAATCCTTATCCATTTTTAAATACTACTTTTAAATGATTAATTTAAAATGCGTCTCTTTCATATAAAGGTAATTTAATCATTAAAACTAAAAATGTGTAGAAATTAATGCTACTTATAAGCAATTAACAAAGTTTAAAACCCCTCCTGAAATATTATGTAGCTGACATGTTTCCTCGTTACTAACAAATCGACATAGAAATGATTAACTACACGCTACGCATGAAGTATTAATCACGCTTTAAGAAGACAAATAAAATGAAACAAAACAAAATTTAATTTTCATTAAAAGAATATCAAATTAACGAAGGTGAAAGAAAATAATTTGATAGTTTGATACTTAATTAATTAATTTTAATAGAGGTAAAGCCATGCAGTGACTAATTTTCCTATTTCTAATCATTTTTGGATTACATTTTTCATGAAACATTACCAATAAAACTCTTTATAAGAGAGATTAATTAATTAATGACTTTTATGAGTTAATAATGAAAGTTTAAAATTTAGTTTTAGTTTTCGAGTGCTGAAATATGCTTTTTTATTCTTCAGCCAGCGAAACTTTGTTAGTGAATTCAGAAATATGAAATGTAAAATAAAAAATATTCCTTAATCCGTAAAAATTATGCGAATATTTATTTATTTATTTACGACGTTTAAAGCCTGAAAAAAGCGTGACTGTGATGTTGTCGTCTTGTGATGATTTGTAGGTGCTTTATTTACAACGATATTTATTATAGATTATGGTTTTAAAATCTTAACCGCTTTATTTTCGACGATGATGTTTCGTATCACAACGTGTTAAAACTGCGATATTTTCTCCTTGCTTTCTTTTCTCCTGCAATGTTTTGTAGGATGACGATTTCGTCCGCGGTGTTTTTTCCTGTAACCCATAAGCTTAAATTTTACTATTATACCAACATATCATACAGCTCTGCTACTGAATTATTTTTCAAAGTATACCTAACTGACGATATTTCAAGCAGTGTTACTTATTTACTGTTGGTAAGTCATCACATCCTCTTGATTGCAATCAGCTAGCATAAAAACCGAATTTGAAATTAAAAAGAACTTTATATCCACTTCTAGCGAGATGCAACTAAAGCTAAAATTTTTAAAACATAAAATGTACAGGAGGTGAATCAACCAAAACTGATTTGAAAATTATGATAAATAGAGGATGTGATGTTCGTGACAATTGGAAGGGAATATATACAGGGTGTCCATAATTAAACTTGAAATTTGCGAGCAGTCTGTAGCAAAAACTACGCAGCAGAAGTGCATGAAAATTGGCTAGTGGCAGAATGAAATGATGGCAATTTTATCCTGCAAATTCTATTACACTCTTCGCATGCAACGGTTTGGTGAGGCTTTACTGCAAACTTCACTGTGGGTCCGTTTTTTTTTTCGAAGAGCACAGCGCCGCAGGGCCCGTGACATGCACCGTCACCGGTCAACGATACGCTACATTATTAGGGCAATCCGTTATTCCGGCTCTTCAGGCAAGGCGGTGTGATGCAACCACAGTATTTACGCAGGATGGTGCTCCTCCACATATCGCCCGTTGTGTGAAACAAGTGCTCCGCCGCCATTTCGGTGACGACGGAATCATCAGCTGGCAATTTCCTCTAGCTTGGCCTCCTAGATCCCCAGACTTGAATCCTTGCAACTTTTGGCTGTGGGGATACCTCAAGGCCATAATCTACCGTGATCCCATCACATCTCTATCCGACCTTATAGAAAGCATACAACGCCATGTGCGTAACATTCCCCAATTCATGCTGCTTTCAATAGTCGAACATGCGATTTTACGCTTCCAGATGGTAACAGACAACAGTGGACATCATATCGACCATGTTTTGTAAACTTTTGTAGATTATTTACGTCTTCTCAATAACCCTATGATACGCCACCTAGGGGCGGTGTTTGAAACTCATTGTTATTTTTTCCTCTATAAAATTCCCATCATTTCATTCTGCAATTTCCCAATTTTCATGCAATTCCGCTGTATAGTCTTGCTACAGACTGCTCGCAAATTTCAAGTTTAATTATGGACACCCTGTACATCGAACTCTGTTCGTGTACTAATTAAAACAAAACTAGAGCGCCAAGTTAAGTGTACTTGAAAAAAAATTTTAGGAGAAAGTTTGGTTTATCTGTTTATGGCAAAGCAATCGAGGGCTATCTGCTTAAGAGAAGGAATGCATTCGTGAAGGACATTCTAAAAGAAACTGGCTTTATACGTTACACACGGGGAAAACTATGTAAACATCCATGCAACTAACCCGTTCGTCTGGAATTGAAATCGAGGTCGAAACTCCCAATATTCAGTGATTTAAACTCTCGGCTGTTAGTGGGTCATAATCAGGAGAAAGACTACAATTGTTTAGAGCCGTGTTGGTGGATTGGGTTTGGGACTTGTTTTGTGAAGTGCATGTCTGTGGCTTGGTTTGTTTGATTACGGCAAAGCATTCGAGGCTTATCTGACTAAGAGGAAGGATGCTTTCGTGGATGACTTTCTAAGTGTATGTGTTTGGTAGTAGGTAAAATGTTATGCATGCAAAACGACTCGCAGAATATCCAAATGTATCTCTTGCTGAAATTCATGCAAATAGAGGCATGTAAATAACTTTATAAAAATGTAAAATTCTAAAAATATAACGTAAATTGACAAACAAGATGGCTATGGCCAACTCAAAATTGAGCCATTCTCGTAAGGACAGTTTCAGAGAGAACTTTATACTATAGTAATATACACTCATGTCCATAAATTAAGGATAATGCAAAATCAGGCAAAGGAAGAGTTAGAAGCAAAACAAATTTGACTTATTTGTAAAGCTTATTTATTAAACAAAACGTAAAGAGCAAAAAAAGATGCTATATGTTTGATATTATTAAAAAAATAGCGATGTTTTCTTCCTGGAGCAAATTACAAAAACACATATTTACAAAAATCAAATATTACATGGTTGGTATGATTGTTAATACATTGTATGTCTCCCAGACGATGCAATACAGTCCGTACAACGCCTTGGCATGCTGAGTATAAAATTATCGATCTGATCTTCGGGGATATTACACCACTCAAATGCAATGCTCTACGAAGTTCCGGTAGACATGTAGGAGGAGGTTGACGGGCTGCAACTCGTCCGCCAAGCATGTCCCACACGTGCTCTACTGGATTCAAGTCCGGTGAGAATGCTGGCCAGTCCATACGGGTGATATTCTCCTATTGAAAGCATTCGCTTACGATGTTTGCACGGTGAGGACGGGCGTTGTCATCCATAAACACAAATTGTGCGCCCATGGCGTCCCGAAACAAACGTACATGTTGTTCCAGAATGACGTCCCGATAGATTTGGCTTGTCATGGTTCCAATTTGAAGATGCAGGTCAGTTCTGGAAACCAGAATAATTCCACCGCAAACGAGCACTTCTGCACCTTCGTAATGGTGTCGTTCAATGATGTTTTCTTGGTGGTAACGGATACCTGGAGCTTTCCATATGAAAGTCCGGCGAGAATAAGACTGCAAGCTAAACCTGGACTCGTCGGAAAACATCACACAAGCCCACTGTTGTGGTGTCCACAATGCATGCTCTCTACTCCAGGCTAACCGCAGGCGACAGTGTGTTGCAGTAAGTGGAACGCATCTGACAGGTGTACGAGCATGCGTGCCTTGAAATTGTCGTACCAGTGGCTGAAGAGAGCTGACGAGACAGGTCTGAGGTTGTTCTCCGCCTGTTTCGTTTGGCAGTAACTGCCGAATACCGGTCCTCATTCGGTGTTGTAACTCTGGGGCGACCTGTGCTGTAACGTCTACTCACATTACCATCGTCTTGGAATTGTTGCCAAAGCCTGGAGATGACACTCTGGGCATTTCCGAGTTCGTCTGATGCTTCCAGTTGAGTACGCCCACATTCCAGACGCCCGATAATTCTACCACGTAAAAAATCATCCAAATGCGTTCTTTGTGTCATAACTATTCGGTTATTGCACTGAAATGTTTATAAAGCGCCTGCGAACAATTTTACTTCTTTGCCTGTATTCCTTATATATCACTCTCTTACACTCTCGTCATTTTGACGTACCATCGGTGTCATCTGGTTACTTCCTGAAATTTGCATATGATTCTTGAAGATGTGTGTAGTGATTTTGCAGGTGATACATTTATTTTAGAGTTTGATTTCCGAGTGACTTCGAATTATCCTTAATTTATGGACATGAGTGTAAATGAATATAAAAGGATTAAATATTAAAGTTCCCGCTTCTACTGACTTGAAGAAAAGCAGCACTAATTCGCTTAAATTTTATTTTTCATTGTTTTTACATCAACTGTTGCTCTTTTCCTTAGTGGGAATGTGTAATTGACGTATTACTCCGTCCCATATTCCTGTTACGGTTTTGTGTTTCAAATATACTATTTCCATTTTTGAAACAATTACATATTTAAAAGATGAAACACAAAAGACAAAGCCCTCTGAAAAATAATTGATAGTGTTTTAAAAATATACAGGAGAAAGTCAGTAGAAGTGTCTGAGGCTTCATTACCTTAAATATTGGTGCAGAAATGCATTTTCAGTTATGAAATGTTTGAAATTTAAGTTGGTTTACAGTTTCATTGCTGTGGCGGAAGTATTTCAAAATGATAAACTCTAATTTTTATGTAGATGAGCGGGAATTAAAATCACTACATTATCCCTTGTCATTCGCTGAACTAAAGGGAAATTTTTCTAACATTTGCATATACAATTCGTGCAAATATCCAATAACGATGTAAAGTTCTACTGTCCTGCTGTTGTGTAGAATCTTGAGAGATAGTGATTGCACTGAGGAACTACCCTTTATTAAACTCTAACTTATTTGCAATGCGTCAACTTGAAGTTAACATACTACGCCTCAACTTGGGCGGTAACTGAAACAGTAGAATCAAACTTAAAATAAGAGATATTCACAAGTAGAAGAATTAAACTACAGTGCTCATATAATCCTGTAGCCTACAGCGTTTAGATGAGTCTAGTGGCAGCAAGATAATAGCGATTAAGCCACGCCAAAACAGCAGTAACTGTTAAACAGAAGTTTGAGTATAAGCACGCACGGTAATTTCCCGCACTCTTTCTTTCTCTACTGGAACGTCGATATTTAACTTATTCGTCCACTGGTAGAATTTGCATTTCTTACGCGCGCTACCAAATTTAAATATTCTAGCACTGACAATTAGGGGAATGAAGGCTTATAGGAAAGTAACTTAAAATTAAATGTAACTGGTTATTTAAAATAAATATAAATCCCTACAACGAATTTACAAAATTAGGTCATTTTCCAATGCCCGTTAACTGCGTAATTCAGGATTTATGTTTCCACATTAGAAGACCAAACAAAAAGGTTGCTATTTCGTAGCTGTCAAACGCAAGTAAACAGCATTCATTGTTAAATTTACAATAAATCTCAGAGAAGTGTCTTTTAAACGTAACTCAGTGAATTTTGCACGTAAAAGAAGGAAGTCTTCTTGATTTTTGCTTACTGCGATGTAATGGATCTTTTAATGACTGGAATTCGCACCCTACTTGGAACCACATGAAAAGTTAGACTTTATTTTTACATAACTTTTCTATCTGAATGAATTCTCATAAATAATTGGAATTTAATTCAAAATATTTTGAAGTTTTAAACGCTTAACTTTGAAATATCGTCAAACATCTAAGCTGACTTAGAAAATGAAAAACGTACCATCACTTCTGAAGGTGTTGAAAGTTTGTGTCAACGTGCATATGATTCATATAAGCAAGAACACAAATGTAAAACAACAACGACAAAAAAGAAGCAAGCGGAATCATCAATTTCTCAAGAAATCTCTTTCGAAGAATTCTCATGATTCTTCATAAGAGTATTTTATGATGCAGTTTATTTCCAGAAATATTTTAAAGACAGTATGCTTTAAAAAAATATTTTTCCTACCTTTCCTGGGAGAAATATTTATGACAAGTATTCCATTGGAATTCCTCTCCATTAACTATCCCACAAAATAAGAGTCATTGATTTTTATTCTTTGCTGTTCGCATCTACCACGAATAGAAACACTAAATTTTATTTGCCATGTTGCGAAATTTTAAAATTACATTTCTCGCAATAGCTAAATCGTCTTTTACGTTCTTAGCTCTTAAATTACCTTTAGGTACTCAAACTGTAAATCTGAATTAATATATATATATATATATATATATAAATAAATATTACAAGTTTCCGTTGTAATCCTTCAAATTTCAAAATTTTTCTTTGTCAAGCTATTATGAATTCAGTAAGCGGGAATTTGAAGTATTTACATAGATATATTTAGAAACAGTGTTTTCATAAAATGTATTAGGTCATAAAATTTCATGTGTTGTTGATGTTGTCATCATCTCATGTGCATCCCAATGTTAGGTACAACCTCACGACATACATTTTGGAAAGAAGTCGAATGCGCCTATATGAGCCTTTATCACCGTATAGGTGACAGCTCGAATTTGCTTAGTTCAGCCTCCAATTTTGAGGAAGAGCACCTGGATGGAAGGATCCAAGGGTCCGCCACCCCTCTTCTCCTATCACCAACCTGTCGAGAGGACTTCCGGTTCTCCGCTTATTTAGAGTACACTCATACCGATAAGACCGTGTACCAGCCATGGTCAAACTGCGGCTCGCCAGCTACTTCCGATCCTTTTCCATCTCATATGCAACTGGTTTTGAATAAATATAGTTAAATTTCTTCCCGTTTAATAAAATATTGTTATTCCTGATTGTGCTAGCAAGCCTGCATCTATCATCAAAACCATCACTCAAGAATCGTCATCGTTTCATCCAAGCCCTTGGTGGCAGTTGTTCGACTGGTTTCTGCCTTCCTCGCTGCTTGGAGTTCAAAGGTGAAGGACGGGCTTCGGCCTGTCTCTTCACCTGCCTGTTCCCGCTTCGCACCATTTTCCCTTTATTGGAAGTTTTCCTTCTCTGCCAAGAGGACCGGCGATGTTTGTTCTTTCGAACAGATTAGAAGCCTGATAAATTCGCCTTATAACAACGCTTTGATTGTTCCTGGTATCAGAATTATTTTCGAAATATTTATTTCAATTTTCGAAGATAGTGCGCACTGCCTTCATTATTCGGGTACCTCGTGAACTTCGACACAGTACAGCTTTCTAAATAAACGTCCATAAATGCAAAACATTTTCTAGGATAGTGTGCTGATCAACATAATGTTTCCAGTCTCTTTCTTTAGCGACTTTTAGCGACGATGCAGAAGGATTGTGCATCCATAAGAAATAGCCGGCAAATGAACTTTCCGCGTGGTAGTAGGACTGATCATAGTGTAGTTGCCTAAGTCCATTCTATGAATTTTTTATATGTTTTCTCTAAAAGGTATCTTTGCTCGCATAATAAATTGAAGAAATATTCATGAATAAGTTGTAATCTTTCTTCATAATCAGCATCTGGGTTAAGTACAACATTCCTTACTTTCATGGGTCACATATTTTATTCTACTCTATGGGTTAATGCGGTCACAGCGTGATGTATTATTCATCACATGTTATATTCCTATAATTGGGCAATTGCATTTCTTTATTCTTATTCATGGCCCATTGCGGATAAAAATAATATTAAAAATTTTGGTTATCACGGCTACACCAGAGTAGTAATAAGTAATATTTTTTATAACATATAGAAATTCATATAATTTTACTACATAAGAAATATAAAATATATAAGAATTTTTACTACACTGATAGAGATCTTTCACCTTAATCATCAAATCTTCATATCAGTAACCTTGCGTCTAGCAGTAAAGGATCAACAGACCACAAACCCCCTTCTTCTCCACACTTTCTTTCAAAATCGCTGTACAGATATTGGAGAAATCTCTTTCAGCATGTGATATTTCCTCGTATTTTTCGGTTTCTTGTATGATGACCTTCTTTCTTTCCACCTTAGAAGCATTTTGCTGCATTAGGTTAGAGTCGTCTGTAAATATCGCACTAGGTTAGAGGCATTGTGTTGCCTAGCATATCTAAAATTTTTCACCCCTTAGTACTGCCGCTCTGCAACTGCACCGGTTGTCCCGGCTCTGGTGCCAGCATTACTCTTCTTTTAATCTATTGATAGTTTTTGTCTTCCTAATTTTCAATCATTATTTACGTCTAATACGTCCTTCATGAAAGCTTAGCAGCCAAACGAAAATTTGTACAATGATCCACCGCTTGATCATAAAAAATTTCAGGTAATAATGTAAAATTTTGCTACCTTAAACATTTATTTTTAAAGTTTGATCTTTTATTTTCTGAAGTATCTTCTGCCTACAGACTCCATTTCAAACTCCATTTAAGATTTATTTTCTGTACACAGTTTAGATAACGGAATGTAAATTTCTAGTAAAACAGTGAAGCTGATAATATACTCATTGCCATAAAAATTTGTGCACCAAGAAATAATTGTGGGATCGTAACGAAACTTGGCATGAAGATACATGTCGGGTAGATATGCAAATGAGTAGAAATGCAGCGTGATTGCGCATTGCGTAATGCAACTAGAAGATGTTGAACTTCGTTCCTCTTGGAATATAAAACAGGTAAGCATAGCTTGTTTGAGTGTACTTAATCTTTTGCTAAGGAAACGCTGAGGTAGACATGCCGTTACGCCACCATCGAAGCCAATATCAACAGCTGTCAGAGTTCGAGAGGGGGAGTCACATATTCATTAATTCACTTCAAAAGTTTCTTTATATTGAAAACCTGTCTCATTATTTTTTAAAAGATATAAGCTTGGACTTGCGGCTCCCAAACGTTCATAAAATCTATCATGCGGCTTCCATCGTCTCGAAGTTTGGCCATCCCTGCACTATACATTTACAAACATCCATGCCTTCTGCGCGATTCGAACCAGGGCCCGTCAGTGCGGCAGTCTCAGTCACTAACCACCCTTTCGGTTAGGCAGTTCATTTCTATTTAATCGTGGTAGATTAGATAGATCTTTAAACTTCCGACTGACAGTCTCGTTCGCTGGAGATAAAAATGTTTCTTTCCGTACAGTGTTGCCACTGCTCGCTTTGAAATTGTTGGGTTTGTTATTAAAAAATTCGTTAACATTTTACAAAATGTAATAGAGACAATAAAGCACATTCGAAATTCCACATTCGAGCATCCAGGTACCCATATATGGGTGGAGGACTACGTTATTCAAAATTTGATGCCTCTCAGTACAGTTGTTTTTTCACAATGTGAGAAATATGCATACTTTCATGTAGATACTTTATTATTTAATTTCTGTAAATGTAATACAGGGTGATAATATTTGCTGACAACAATTTGAAAAGCTTTTGAGCCTTTTATAGTGAATCGAAGCAAATTCCGTTTCCAGACTAACTGATCTACCGGGCTAACGCCCTTTTGACCTAAAAATGTTAATAATAAAAAGAGAAATAAAAAAGGTTTGTAAAGTTGTCTTAGTAGAAAACCTGAACATTAATATGATGAACTGAGAAAATAGTGGAAAAGAAAAACAAAAAAATGTATGCCAATACTTAACGCTGCATTAGGGAATTCCAAACGTGTACTGTTATGCTGCTTTTAAAATTTTTGTAAATTTGCTGTTGAATTGTATATAGCGTAAGTGATAAGAATATTATGCTTAATAATAAAGCTAAAAGTAAAAAAGGGGGTTAGTAGGCGTGAGAGGTACAGCAGATTGGTAAAGTGCAAGGTCTAAGAGAGCGTAAAAAACATTAACAAACCGTTTTGGACGCTCGTTGAAATCCGAAACCTTTCAGATTTTTTTAAAAAATAAATTTTCATTACATTTTTAACAGATGTTTATGAAGAATTAACTAAAAAGAAATATTTTCTGTCTTTGTTATTAGTTGCTATTTATTTATTAGTTTTAAATTATATAATTAATAAGGAAATTCTCAACTGTTTCGTAAACATTTACTAGATGATATTGTAAAACATGAAACAAAATTTATTTAAACAAAAATGAATAACATTTCATAAATGTTCTCTCATAGAAACACTAGCAGGTAACTAATCCTTTAAACAAAAGCAAACTCAACTGTAACATTATCATTGAGGTTACTCTACTAAACATCTTAAGAAATTATCTTTTTTACTTTAGAAAATTTAAGAACTTTGCTCATTTTATGTACCAAGGTACCACTGGAGTTATTTAGCACTGGAATTGCTTCTTTATAAAAAGAATGGGATGATATCACGCACCAAAGGAGCATTAACAAGGCACACCACATTCCGGGGATCGATAAAACGTTTGCACTCTATTTGCAGTAAGAAGCGGCTGAATTGCACTAACATCCAAGCACATTTCAACAGAAAATTGTATGTTTAGAATAGAGATAGAACCATAACACTTTATAAGAGAACGGAAAGCACAATTATAAAATGGTTTTAGTATAAGTAAATTGAGAAGCATGTTCACATTTACATTTTTCCTTCAAATCGCTTAATGATTTTTGTTAGATTTTCGATGCAATATATACCAGAGTTGAAGCATACCTTTATGGTAAGATGTGAAGAGTTTCGACAACGTAGAAGATTTTAGGCTGCTTTTATTCGCTTCCCATTATGTTTAATGGTGGTATGAGCACTTAATTTCCGAATAGGGCGAAACGATTTTTATTTTCAACAAAATAATATGAAATTTTGAATATTTAACAAAAGAAGAGCTTAATAACAGCTACACATTCTTAGGATTTTATTCGCGAGCTGTCGCTGAAGTTTCAGTTTACAAAATATGCTAATCCAGTTTTGCATATACTCAATTTTGTTATACATATACATATACGTATGTATATGTTTAGAAATTATTTAGAAAGTATTTAAACGCATTTACTATTCGTTGTTGAGAGACAAACTAGTAGCATTTTCATTTCCCATATACGTATGTATATACATATACCCATT